>BOPP01000068.1:2601163-2611484 GCA_017312745.1 Gryllus bimaculatus | reverse complement strand
TTTCGTAGTCACCCTCCCCATTTCACCTGCTCCATCTACTGCTGTGCACCGACATGCCCACCTTATTGCCACCTTATTGTATTATTTGCGGCGGCCGATGGTGTCACGGTTAGCGTACCGGACTGTTATACCAAGTTGGCGGGTTCAAACCGCATCGAAGCCGTGGATTTTTAGGGCGACAAAATCCTTCGTGCACCTTCCTTCGGAGGTGAAGTAAAGCCGGCTGTCCATGTTCGTAGATTTACTCGCCATGTAAAAGATCTCAAGCCTAAATGACGCCTCTGAGCCTAAATTCAATCGCCTGTTTCTCGCCAAGAAATACCTCCTTTCCTCTGCTAGTTGATGAAAGGAGCGTAGCGAAATATGCGTGGTCAGACGGAAGAGCAGGCCTAATGGCCCGAGTCTCCCACGTAAAATAAGGCAAATTCAATTCAATTGTCCGCGCCACTGATACAATTTCTATTCCTCCTGACAACCATCCATCTGCCACTACATATCCGCAGTTTTTAGGATCCTCATAGCATTGTATACAGCGGTGATAGATCGCGGGTCGACTCTCTTCTATCTCCCCCCTCCCTGTTTTCGTTCTTCCACTTTACCTCTTCTCCTGGGATACTCACCCCCCGACCCGGTCTATATTCCTCCCCTTCTTTAATGGCCCCCGCTACCCCCCCCCCCCCCCCCCCCCTACGCCCACCACGGGAGTTGGCTCAGGGCTGATGTCACTGCAGTTCCTCTGACCGGAATGTCCTAGGTTTGAGTCCCAACGGTGGCAGGATTTTTGGCACTAGCTAAGAAAGTTAGGTCGAATTCAGTCTGGAGGAGAATTATAGCAGCCGGATACGCTGAGCGTGGATCTTCCGTGGTTTCTTAGATCAATACTAGGCGAATGTCAGAGAAGAGCTCTAACAAATGGCCATAGACGACGCGCGATAATTAATGCTTGGAGAGCTTTGTATACCATTAATTCGGCTATTGTTTTATACTTTTCCTCAATGTCAGAGATCAACATTGATCGAGTGCAGCAGCACTCGAAGTCCCTCCCTTGCCACAAAGTGCTTTTCTAACTCTACTCTTTAAAGGAGTCGTTCTCTGTGTGATATGCAAAGACATTCCCTGATGCTGGTATTATTTAATTTCACTCGAGCTTGGGGCATTTGCCCTCAATTTATTTTATTCTTCAGTTTGCCACTACCCCAGCTTCTTCATTTCCTGCTGATCCGATTTGCTTCTTTGTTCATCATTCCTACAGAAGTTTCTTTCCAATTTCCTTTACTTCAGTATTCGTTGATCAATAATATAATACCTTATATCAAATCAAATTAATCAAACCTTGTTTCATTTCATCTTCCTGAGAGAAATATATTTTTAAGATCCAAATTACGTTTTCCAAGTATCCAATTTCATCATATAACAATGTCTGTGTTTGCAATTTGTCAGCGGTGTCTCCCAGCAACGTATACCTTTGTTCTGTTCGCATAGGACACATAATAACATCGGATATTGCGTTATAATAAGCTTATACTATTGGATGTTATGGTATAATTAATTTCATGTTTTATTCAGTAAGTAAATTTAGTTAGTCTAATTTACAATATTACACAAATTTTTGTTCGTAACTCTCTCGCCCTTGTGAAGCAATTGAATGTTATGTATCCCATAACATGAAACATAAAACATATTTTGCTATAGAAATCCGCCGTTTTCCGGCGAACGATTACATAACTTTCTCTTCTAGCGAAGTACAGACGTAATGGCGAGAAAATAATACGAACAACACTGGTAGTTCTGAGTGTGAAGGTAAAAGAAATGGGCGCAAAGTGGGTGGATCCTAACAGAGTGCCTGGAATTTTGTTACATATGTAACGTCATTGAATGTTTGATACGCGCCGGAAGCGGACGTGTAGACTGCTCTGGTCTCTATTTTCCCTGACTTCTTCCAGTGAGCAGCTGCTCTGAACCACAGTTTTATATGGTTTCTCCAATCATTTCCAGGTAAAAATCGGTGCTGAACCAAACAAACGGACCATTTGCATGTGATCATTGTTTCATCTTCCTTCTTCTATTTTCTACCCTAACTTGCACACACTCAACTTACATGCACTACCCTTTCACCCATTCCGAAAGATGTGTTGGGAGTTCCGAGTTTGCACCGGCTAGGTCTGTGCCCCTCGGGAGAAAATACTTGGGGGAATTCCCCGCAAGACGACACGTGTAGGTCGGCGACAGATCGTAGCATTCAGCTGTGGTGGAACTCGGCCACCTTCAAGCATAAACCATTCCCTACACTAACGGGAGTAATGATCATAGCAGTTGGCGAGCGCGGTTACATCAACCAACCAATCAACCAACCAATCAACCAACCAATCAACCAACCAATCAACCAACCAATCAACCAACCAACCAATCAACCAACCAACCAACCAATCAACCAACCAATCAACCAACCAATCAATCAATCACTTCAATCAATCAAATAACTTCTAAGTGTACACCGGAGCATCACACTGACCACAAAATGCGTGCATTATTTCTTTTCCATTTCTGTCCTTTACGAACACCATCAACCACAACAGTTATAGCACTGTGAATCAAAAAATAAAATCAGCTTTGTACGAACAGCAGTTCAACTCTTAATTTTTCATGTCGCGCCTCCACTTTCTTATTGGTGCTTTCCCTTCACCTCTTTTTGCGTGTTTTGCCAACCTCTTTACTACGGTCTCCCCGCGCAGCCTTGCTTCGCTGGCCCTTCGCCCCGCAGAGCGGACGCCGTCGCCGCCGGTCGCCCGCCCGCAGCGCCGCACGTGGCGTCTGAAGTATTCATCCGGAATCATGTGGCGCGCGCATGTGACCTGGAAGCTTGTGACCCGGAAGTACTATGCGTACCGGCGGACGAGGCCGCCAACGTCCGCTTGCGCCGCGCGTGTTTCATATTTTCGGAGGATTGATTGATGGATTAGTGATTCCGGGTTCGTTAACTGCTAATTTCATTTGTCCTGTAACTGTAGTGCATGTTTTTTTTTCTCGGGAGGAGGCAGTGATCTTTCTCCGCTGGATGGTGAGATCCGGCGCTGACCTACCGACGACTAGCAGGATTTTCTTCAGCCAGGTATCTCCCACCTGCGGGGCACCGTCCCAGCTACGACAAGCTGCAAGCTCCAGACAGATCTCCCAACAAGTGTGGTAGTGCACAGCATGTACATACACAAGGAGGAGAAAGGAAAGATTGCGCACGGTCCTTGGTCAATTTGTAAGGGTACTGTTCCGGCATTCGCCTGGTATTCATCGAAAAAAAACACCAAAAAAAAAACATTCTCCTCCAGACAGCATCTGAATTCGACCGAGCTTTCTAGCTAGTGACGAAAGTTCTGCCACCGTCGAGACTCGAACCTATGGCCTCCAGGTAAGAGGCCCTGCAGGGACAGAAGGAAAGGGAATATCCTGAAGATTCAAGGAGTGAAGTCATCGAAGACATAAGGAGTGGATGCTGAAGTGCTGGCGGCGAGGAGGGGTGGAGAGGAAAAAGTAGGGGAAGGGAAAGGCGATAATGAAAAAATAATGAATTGAGAGAAAGAAGAACATATTTTGAGAATGCGGTTTAAGGAATGGGGAAGATCACGTGAAAAGGAGGGTAGGAGCAGTTGGACGAGAATGATGAGGAGGGAGAGGACAAGCAAGAAAAAGAATGGAGCGAAGCGAGGGGAGGGAAGGAAATGGAAGGAAGGAAGGAAGAAAGAGAATGGGAATGGGAGATTGATTTGTCACGTGTGTTCACCCTCAAAACCCCCACAAAACCATCACAAGCATTAACATGGCACTGCAAATAAGGTGACGGAGTGAATATCTTAATTGATGCAACCCTAGAACATATTCACGGTAGAGATTTTACATCTTACTTTCCTTAGTATCTATTAGACAATGTACAGAACTTACACATTAAGATTGTCAAAATAAACTATGCTTCAGTATTTCGCGCGATACTTCATAATACATTTGATTTCAACATTTTCGTTTATGTGACACTGTTTAAATGTTATTATATTTCAGTTACGATTTGAATATGTTACGTCAGAAAATCATTTCTTTCATTAAACACGTGATTTACGTATCATTTCACATATCATGAATCGCTATATGACGTATCATGTGCCAAGTATCACATATTATGTATCACGTCATTACCGCACGTGTATTTAATACATGAGCTTCAACTAACACAGATAAAACACAAAAGATTGTTTTCTGGTTGAAGAAAAGATTCAGTCGAGACTAACTGTAAGATCATCTCAAATTCAAGATGTACAAAAGTAATGTTTTTTTCTGTTGCTTTTTATTACATTTTTCTCTGAAGAATGCTCTAAAATTGTTTAAACGCTTCTCCTGAATTGGCCAATCAATTTTATTTTTAAGTAACTACCTATATCGTGTAAGATCTATCTCTTTGTTTCTCAATAAACAAAATCAGTTGGTTGTTTCAAACGTTATTAGAATGTAAAGAGACTCCTTATTTCTACAGTCTCTTCGAATTTGACTGCATCCGACTCGTCGAGGTTTCGCGCGTATCCTGTTTTCTTTTTTCTAAACCGGCACCCAAAAATCTCTTCCGTCCGAAAAGCGTATACGAAGAACTAGTGTCGAGAAGAGCTCCAGAATCTTTAGCTCTCATTGGTGCGGAAGGGTTCAGCGGCTATAAAAGGCGGCTGGGGATGTGCGACTGGCACCGACGGCCTGCATTCCCGCGGCCCCCGCCAACCCCTCCGCCAAAGCCTCCACTGCCACCGCCTTCACCTCCGACTCCGGCCGCCTTCACCGCCCCCGCCGCCCCGCCGCCACTCCGCCCCGCCGCCCCCGCGCCCCCGCCGCCCCCGCCGCCCCCGCCGCCCCCGCCGCCCGCCGCCGCCCCGCCGCCCCCGCCGCCTCCGCCGCCCGCCGCCCCCACGTTGCTCACTCCACCCACGCGGTCTCCAACGCTCAATCGACCCCATCACCTTTCTCACCCCCCTTCCCACCCACCTCACCGGCACGTTCGACGCTCACCAACCCGTCCCATCGCCGCTGTCCCCCCCCCCGAAGTCCCCAACGCTCACTCCGCCACCCATCTCCTGCCACCCATACGTCCCCACCGTCCCTGCCACATCGCCCTCTCCACCGCCAACGCCGCTCCTCCGCCCCCCCCCCTGCGGCCCGCGCCGCCCTCGGTCGCGCAGCGCTGTTTATCCGCCATATGACGGGCGGGTGGCGCGTGCTGCGAATGACGCCGCCGGGGGCGACGGGGCGAAGGGGGCGGGGCGGAGTCTGGGCAATAGCGTCCGAAGACGGTCGCCGGCTCCTTCGGAGGCGCCTGTCTGCACTTCTGCCCCCAGCAGGCGGCGACTCCTTCGGCGCCACTGCGAGTCTGCGGCTGCCACTTCCGCGGGTGGCGGATTCCAATTAACGCGGAATGGCTTTCACGCGGGCGAACCGTATGCCAACGGCTTATGGCTTCATAATCGTAAGCGGTCTTCTGTACAGGATGGAAACCGATTATAGCTAAAAGAAAAAAATAACCTTTGACTCAATTAATAAACACAATTTTTGGCAAGCGATAATATTTGCCGTTTTCGGAAAGGTATTGTAGAGTTTTTCTACATTACAACTTAAAGTCAAACTTCTCTCGCAGCTCTCAAAAACGTTAATATTATTAGTAACAATTATGGTTCCGCCGTAAGAGTTTTAGGCAAAAGAGAGGTGTGAATAATGATTCATGAATTCTAAAATATAATAATAACATCAATTACAAATTATCCCCCTCGAAATGCTTGACCATAAAACAAAAAAATATCTTTCTGAAGACTACGCATCATCAGGATATCCGATAATATTATCGTGCTTTGAAATAATTTGTTTCAATTGAAGTTTCCTGCCGGTCCAACGAACTAGTATATGCAACTGTGATAATAAGAAAGCAATCACACCATGCTTTGGGAACTATTATAATTTCACATCTCAAATATCATAATATTTGAGTTTCATATTTAACTTGATAATTTCATAAGTTTTTTGTAGTAATAATGATTTTAAAACATTACTCGTTTATTTAGTATTCCTGTACAGACATTTTTTCGTATTCCTTTTTCTATTTCTCACAAAATGAAAGTTTCTATCAGTCAACGTCAATTCCACTGTTTCGTGCATGTAACAGATTTTTGGTCATTGCCATACTTTCAAAGATCGCAGTTCAGATAAACTGAACCTTAAAGCACAGTTATGTATTCTGCGGAAACTTTTGGAGTGTCTAAAGAATAATTTTATTCTTCGTGAGTAAGAGATGTGAATTTGAAGGGACATACTGTTGCCGAAAGATAATGATTTGTAATGACAAATCCCTGTCCCTTCAATGTCGTTCTTTTTTAAAACATCTTCTGAATCGTTGGAGCAATTTAAACCTGTATTGAACACAAAGCTCTGCCTTCGTGTGGCTAGAGCTTAAACCATGTATGCAGTAAACTATTAAAACTGGTAAATTAAAAGGTTGAACATTGAAATTCATATCAAAAAAATTATTTTTAAATTTTGAATTTTCAATCACTTTAGTAATAATTTTGGAATGTTTTAATTATAATTTTTGTAAAATAAGGTAGCCTATTCAACATAACGTTCTTATGTTTTATATCTCCGAAGTATCCAAGGTTTCATTATTAATTTATTACCTTTCCTCATTTTAGCGTGTTGAGAAGAAAGTAAACTTTTTTCCCTCCGTAAAAATTATGCGCGAAGAGCAAAATCAGAAAATTAAAAAGCTGCCTAATTTTCCCCGGGGAAAGAACAACAATTTCCCTGTTAGGAGCGGTGGCGCGGGGAGATATCGTGACGAAAATCATCTACATCGAGGAAGACCCGGGGAGCGCAGACAAGGATTAGTGTTTCATGCCGGCGCCACATACATCGCGCCAGCCGCTCGTCCCCAATTTATCACGAGAGCGCAGGGCGTACGCGCCCTCGTTCTGCTGCTCTCCCTCCTCCCCCTTCACCCCCACCTCTTCCATCCGCTCCTCTGCTTCTCTTTCCCCCCTCTTCTTGCCTCACCACTTTTTCTTTCTTCTCCTTGATATTTTCTCTTTCTCCTTGATGTTTTCTCTTTCTCCTTGATGTTTTCTCTTTCTCCTTGATCTTTTCTCTTTCTCCTCCTTCTCTTTTCTTTCTTTCCATATTCTCGTTCTTACCCTCTTGTGCCCCACCACGTCTCGTTTTCCTCTACTTCTTCTCTTTCTCCACTTTTCTTCTTCTTCCTCCTCCTACGTTCCCTTTTCTCCTCTTCTCTCTTACATCTTTTCACTTTTCCTTTTTTCTTCACTTTTACATACTACATCTTTTCACTTTTCCTCTTATTTCTCTGTCACATTCATTTTTTCTCTCTCGATTTTTTTTCTGTGCCTCTTTTTTCCCCTCTCTATCTTCTCTTTTTCTTCTCTCCTCTTTCTTCTATATATTTTCTCTTCCTCCTTCATTTTCTCCCCCTTCGTCCCCTTTTCCTCTTCCATCACCTCTCCCTCCTCCACATCTTTTCATTCTCGTCCTTTTCTTCATTTCTCTCCTCTCATACTCCTCCGTGTTCTTCGTGTGTCATGTTTCACTTTTCTCCAATTACTCATCTTTTCAGTTCTTGCAATTGCTATTCGTCATTGTTTTCTTTTTTTATTTCTTGCTCATGTTGGACGTGATGCTCGTGATTATGTTTGAAATCGTGAGTTTCTTCAGTGTTATGTAAAAACATCGGATGATAATATGTACCGTTACGGTTCTATTTTATAGCTTATTTACTTACACAGACTCGTGCTCATGTTTACTATGATACCCATCTTAATATAATGGATCTTTCATCATATTCGCGTAGGATTACAACCTTGCGGCTTTTCATTGCTAACTGTTCCCTTCTTACATAAAAGGCTTCTCTCTGAATTTAATGCGTTTTTTTATTTTATCTCAGGAGAGTCAGACTTTTACGAAACATGCATATTAGCTTCATTTATAATATAGCATATTAGCTTTAATAATATTGTTATGCTCTCTTCCTAATTTGATCTTTTTTGTTACTTCTAACTTCGTCTGTGACAGCGACCGGCATTTTATTCTTTCTTTTATATTTTGCATTTTTTTGCTTAGGCTCAGTACTTTTCTTAGACATTTTACTTTTTATACAGCATGTACTCTTTTCTAATCAGTTCGCCAACATAAATTTCTTTATTTAAACGCGCTGATCAAACATAATTCTGAAAGAACTTATGCAAAAATATCTAGTATTAGGTTTTTTAAGTTGATTTCATTAACACAGAAAAACAAAATAACGATCAGAACCCAAAGTTTTCAAAGAACTTACAATGAAAACACAATAATCATCTGAATCATTGAAGATCAACTCCCAGCAATAATGTCAAACTGAACTGTGTATTACTTTCTAAATATAATTGTATGATATAATATACGGAAATTAACACGTCCACCAATTTTGTTTCTTTGAACACGAGATTTTTGCGGCTGCAGGCCACTAGTTTTTAAGGAATATTTTATGTATGAAAAACAAATAAACAAATATGAAATTTAAAACAATGCTGTTATTTTGAAATCAGTCACTCCAATTTTATTTATATTGATGATCAAAACTTTTTATTGGAATACTTCTAAGAGAAGTTTAATGTATTATATTAGGTCAGCAATTGTTTTTCATGAACTACTTGTCAATTTCATTGTCATCAGTTGAATTGTTTGAACGCTTTTAAAATGAACTCCGGTATCCAAAATCAGGTATACCTAATAGTTCAGAACTTGGACATTTTTCTTACGACGTCATGGTATGAAATGTGTCGGTGGAAAGACGTATATCTGTATTGATTTTTGTCTCATTTTTACTATTTTCTGATGTACACAAAATTTTTGCCTCATAAAGTTCACTCTTTCCTGTTGTACTACTGTCGGCAATTTCTTGAAATCTTTTCTCCTGAACGTTTGTAGTCTAAGTTCCCAATTTCAAACGTCCCTTACTTATATCTTAGATAAAGTCTCAGGACCAATCATATCTTCGGAATGTGAAAATGTGATTGTTACTTAGATTGATTAAATATATCATTCGTTATGGTCAGTCTTTCGAATTTAGGAGTTTATTTCGGTGTTCAAATTCTAAATCTTCATCAAAAGAGGTTTAATACACAATATTTTTAAATGCAACAACTCTACCAGTGCGTGTTTGTACATCCAAGTTCTTCCCTCCCCTTCTAGGACTATAATCTGACATCGTGAATTTCCTGACAACGCCATCAGAGTGCAAGCACCGATTCTGTAACTTTGCGACCCTCCGCATCGCCGGCCTTCACCCGGGGTGGTGGGGCTGGGGGCGGGTGAAAGTCGCACCCACACCCGCCGCCTCGAGGGGACGTCAGCGCCCTGACGTCACAGCGGCGTCGCGATGTTGCCGTCGCCTGACGCGCGGGGCGGGGGCGGGGCGGGCGAGCTACGGGGTGGCATCACGGGGAGCTGAACATGACAGCACCAGATACCGACAATTTACCGCAAGGGGGCCGCAGCAGCGGCGGCGGCAGCGCGGGCGGGTGTGGCAGACAGGAACACGCCTAGCGGCCGCGGCTGGCAACGAGCAATAGTAATAGGTCGTCACGCCCAAAGCGCCACCGCCACTGCCATCGCCGGCAGCAGCTACCCGTTCGCGGGCCCTTGGAAAGGAAGATTCGCGGATCTCTCGCCAGGGGGCGGGGCAGCGCCGCCGTCGCCGGCTGGCGAGCGCAAACAACTGCGCTCCCGAGCGGGCATCCGCAAACCAATTTGCATGTTTTAATATCTTACGTCTGCCAGCCTACCCTGTCGTGCGTAGCTGCCCGAGTGTGCGTGTTTATATGCAGACTCGTGAAATCCGGAGGAAGAAAATAGCATTTCTTTGCGGGATGAGATTTCAGTTCGAGTTGTTCTGCTTTCGCTCCGCGTCGAAATGAGTTGGAGTTCTGACGTTTCATGAAGTGTAAGTTAATAGTTTGGTCGATTCTTTTAAATGAGATGGAAGAGTGTAGCAGACGGCGTTGGGATTTTTGGCTTTTTCGGGTCGTTGGCAACGGAGGGGTCCGATTCAAATAACGTGATGCGATTTCGTTGCTATGTTATTCCCCGTTTTGTGCGTGATATCAAAGTATTATATTAATGGCGTTGTTGTTTGTTTCCGTGATGTGAAGCTTTTACCTCAATATAATTCGCAAATTAAAAAGATATACGGGTGAATGACAGTGGAGAAAAAGTCTGAAATGACGTAATGTCGTTTTCCATTAAATAAGAGCAACGGCGT
>BOPP01000068.1:2559679-2583482 GCA_017312745.1 Gryllus bimaculatus | reverse complement strand
TGGGAAAATGTGTGGCGGGCGAAGTGGATTCCCGGCAGGTCTTTCCGGGATTGTCACGTTTCTACTAGTTTTCATTACACCTTTGCTCTTCACTTACATTGTACCTCAAATTCGGTGGTATTGTGCGGCTTCGGTGGTACAGTTAGCTTATTGGACTGTTATACCGATGTTCAAATCCGATCGAAGCCGCGGAAATGTAAGGAAAAAGCATCCTCTGTGCGCCCTCTTTGGAGGGAAAGTAAAGACGGCTGTCCCGTGTAGATTAACTGCATGTAGAAAGTTCTCCAGCCTACAAGAAGCCTCTTAGCTAATTTCAATTCGCCGATTTTGTCGCCCGAGTGATATCTTCTTTCTTCGTCAGATGGTGAACGGAGCGTGCCAAAATTGTCGTGGTCATAACGGAAGGGTTAGTGTTAGTCTTGCCACGTAAAATAAGGCATCGTTAATTTGAATCGAATTAAACTTTTAAAATCAGTAATCCATTAACATTCTTCGGCCATTTTTTATTGGCATGACATAAGCATAGTCTCTGGCATCATGATAAACAAATTTCGATGTAAGTCTCTTCCCGCTTGTTTCAGTGAGAGACAATATCGCAGTCACCGTCATCTATCAGACGTTTCATTGTTGCCCCCCAATCTTAAATTGGAGGGATGATGATGTTGAGTGGCATAATCATTTCCCGAGCGTATGAAAGGAAGCAAGCTTGCGCCTTTAAGCTCATTACGTTCCTGGACAAGTGATAGAAGTGTTGCTTTGCCATTACCTTCCACCGTAAAGATGGTAAGGGTGAATGGTTGTATTTATCTATTAAGTGAGGTGAGAAACAAGTCAAATAACAAGTAGGTCTCGTCAATTATGTGAAGATACTCATGCCCAACACAGAAATTAAACTCCCAGCATTCTGCCATGGGTACAGTTTCCAGCGTCAAAAATTCCCTTTTTGCCTTTTCCGTCACTTTCCCTGCTCTTTATTTTTGAAAGCCTCTTGTGCTAGTTTGAGTTTTCATACCTTTTTCTTTTCTCTTTGCACACACACGTAGTTATTTTTATTTTCCATGCTCTCCCCCGCTCTCATCCTTGAAGAACTTCCGTACAAGATTCGACTTTCGCCTTGTATTCCCGTTTCAAATCTTGCGCTCTCTTCCTCCGCCCGAACGCGCAATCCCAATTTATTAATAGCATAATTTAAAATTGGTTTAGATATCACCCAGTGTAGACGAACCTTTTTATTATCGAATAATTAAATTGAAGTCAGTAAATTAGTAAGATCGAATACAGTATAGCCGAAACTGCGAACATATATATAGCGAACATTATTAAATATATAGCGAACATAGCAACATATATATAGCAACATATAGCGAACACTATTAAATTGATATTTCTCTTCTTAAATTTAAGAAAGGTTATTTGATTTATAGAGTCGCCCATGCTTGGGGCGAAAGGAAAACTATTAAAATTAAATTAATAGTAAGTAGAATCAATCCAGACGTTTACAGTAGCTCCCAAGCGTGAAGAGAGGTATATAAATTATTATTAAGTTACGGAGAAAAGATAGAAAGAATTAATCCTTTAAAGAAGGGCTGCAGTGCAAAACCTCCAGCTTTTATCCCCCCTAACACTTGTTAATGCGTTGGCGAGTTGGTACGTGGAAGCGAAGCTATTGAGGCTTTTTAAGGATTCACTAAACCTTGTATATTAGAACTAGTAATTCACTCAGATATTTAATTCATCTAAACTATTCTCTATCTATTCATTCTCTATTCTTCTTATTAAATTCTTCTTTGCCACGCCTTGCATAATATCTCGTACACTACCCTTACGAATTGAATGCGATGAGATGTGAATTGGTGCGAAGCCCGATGACGTTCTGCGTAAGCGTCACAGTTTATATTATTCTCCTTTGTCCTAATATTTATGTCTTCGCGGCAAGTCTCGCATACAGTGCAGTCCCACTGTTAATATTCACATATCTTACACTCACACGAGTCCCAGCATACTTTATCATCGCTTCCAAAAAACACTTTATTTATGACTTTCCCCCGTTCTAGTACTTATTTTACGTCCTGCCGTTTGATGTGCGTCTTAAATACAGTTCCTCTTTTTTCAAAATATTGGCGACATAATTTAATTCGTCGTGTTTCGTATCTGATGAACGTCGTCCCGCAACAGTGTTTGCTTTCGTGGGCGCCCACGATTATGGGTATTTCCAATAATTGCAGCTTCTGCTGCTTTCCACTTAACCAATGTCGCTGTGCGTGCACCTGACTCTTGAGAATTGTCAAAGTTCCAACAAAAAGAAAATATATTAATCGAACGTGCTGGTTGACTAATTAATCAGGAAACTGTTACCTGCTCGGCGTTTGCGGATATCTTGCTCAGTATTCATGAAGAACGGATTAACTATGTTTAACACATTCCATCTTCCAAGTTTTCGCCAATCTTCTAATAAATTGAAGATCCTACTACTTTGTATTTAAACAAGAATTTCACTTTAAATATCACTACTTAATCGTCATGCTTCCATCTCTTTCGAGTTCTTGCTAGCTTCTCTAAATAACTTGCTTCTGTAGCAACACATTACATTCTCACGTTTTCCTTCCCTTACGAGTTGAAACACTAGTATCAGTTATATTTTCATTTCGTAACACGTCAAAATTTTTAGCTCTATTTCTTGGTCGACCCCTGTCGGATAGAAGCCATTGAGTGACGGTGAGCGCTGGGCTCACCGGCGTCCTCAATCCGTAATTTGAAACGTTTTTCATGATTTCATTCAAAGTTTGTTTTCTTTCTAATGTAAACTTTTACAATTAAAATTATCATTTTCCTATATTAGTTATTATTTTAAAATAAATAAAAAAGATTACAATGGAAATAAATTAAACTTTAAAAGTTACGTAGTCTTGAACACTTCTTGAATTTTCAAAATGATTAAAATACTTTTTTTTCTCAAAGCCTACAAATAGGTACAGTATCTTTCAACAAAATAAGCTTTTCTCTCTGTAGGTTTACAGTTTTTCACCTTGGAAGAAACTGCACATTTATTTTCTTCATATTAGTTTGGTTGTGATTATTGAATCTGGATCTAAGAAAATCGAAACCTAATGAATCACGAAATTCAATTTAAATATCTCTACTATGAAAAATACATTAAAAACAAATATCTCTACTATGCGCGTACTTTATTGAAACACAACTTCGAATAGGAAATCATTTCCGTTTTCTTCATCTGTGACACAGTACAGTCGACAACGCGTCCGCCTTTTCGTTTGCGTCGGTATTGAGAATGGACAATGAACAGCATGTAATCAAAATGTATCTGACTGCGGCTACGTCCACGTCATGCGTTTTTGTGCTCTCTTCCTGTCTGAAGACAAACCTATGCAATGAAACTTGAATTTTTGACGCTGGAAATAATTTAGAGTTAAATTAGATTCTAATTAGCATATGGTATAAAGCAATTTGCTTCGCCTCGTTGTCTACGGTGTAAAATCATCTTCAATTTTGAATGTAACGTAGTTTAGATTTCTTATCTATCACAAACCTAAGACTCTATATTTTTACTATTTACCATGTTCAAGAATTAGGACTTGGCAGTTGCCTATCAAATTCGATTAGAAATACATAAATACTACACTAATTTACGTTTGATGTAAATAATGTACAACTAATGAAGATGATAAAAATACCCTTTAACTGATAATTATGCCGCGACTAAAGTTAACTTTCTTCCCTTGTACTACAGAATGAATTAACACTCTGCTAATGCGCGTTTCCAACGCTGAAAGCAAAACCAGAATAAATATAGCTACATAACTCTCCTATTCTGCCAAAATCTCGCCGCAATTATGTTTCTCGCCGCATCAAGCGAGTCTATCTCCGTAAGGAGCCCCGCAACGGCCGGTCCATCGCCCACGCCACCCCCGTTCTATCTGCATGGCTGTGCACCACACTGCTTGTGTCACCCACCTAGCCGCAGCTGCGCAATCTCTTTTTTTTGCATGGATGCATGCGGCCCCGGGGCGGTGCGGTCTCGCGGCGGGCGGCGGTGCGGCCCTCGCCTCTAGAGAGAAGCTCTCCTGGCCTGAATTTAATAAGTTGTGTGCGCCGGCATGACAACGCTAAACAGGCCGACTTTCCCGCGCTTCGGGCGGCGGGTCGTATTCAGAGGTCTGTGTGTGCTGTTCTATTTTCCCAGCCTGCCCGCCTGCCCTTGCCGACGGTCTTCGCCGCCCCACCTTCCGGCCGCCTGCCGCGCGTGTTTTATACCTCGCACTGCTCTCCATGTCTGCCCGCCGTCCTCCTGCACGCTCACCTTTTCCTTCCTAACGTCGCGACCTCGCACCCAACACCTTTCTCTCGATGCGTGTCACTCTTTTTTTTTTTTTTTCCGCCCCCCTCCACTTTCAGTACGTCTGCGCGTCTCGGTATGGGTCTCTCTCTCTGGAACCATGCGTGCCTGCCTCGTTCCTGCTTTGCCTTTCCCGCCACTCCAGCTACGCCCCCCTGCGGTCCTTCCTTGCGTAACTGCCGTCCTCTCTTGTTCACCCTCCTTTTCGCTCTGGCTTTTTTTCCTTGCCTGCACCCATCGCACTTCTCCCGCCATACCGCTCGTCCCCGCCATCTTTTCTGGCTGCCCCTGGCATTTGTGAAACTCCTATTGTCCCCTGCCGCCTCTGCCATCTCTATCGCCACGGCTCCGGTACACTATCGCTCATTTATTGCTACTATCACCCTCTTCTGTGCTATTTACTGCCTATCCACCCTTGCCCACCTGCCGCTCTATACACTCTCTGTTGGCTTTCGTAGCCTAACTTATCTCTACCTCCCCTGATTCTCTGATTTTTAGGCCCGCAAAACACTTGTTTTGCGCCCTCGCTCCTATCTCTCTATCTGCTTCAGCTTCCCTACCTATTCCCATACACAGCTTCGCTCCTGCTCGCCTCTTTATTCCGTCTCTTGCCCTATTACCTCTTCCCGCCGCAGCGTTTCTGCCTTCACCCCCCGCCCGGCCCCGCTGTTTGCAATACGTTTCCGTTCGGATTAATGTCCTTTTGACCAATTTCGGGCTTATGGGGTGGCATAGGGCGGCTGGCGGGGCTAGTGGGCGGCGGCGGCGGCGGCCTGCGGCGCTCAGTGTGCTGCTCATGAAGTGAATGCGCAGCAACAAAAATTTGGCAGTTAGGAATAAATAACGGCAGCTCCAGTTATTACGTTCTCTGTTCAATCATGATCTTTTAATTCGTTCTGCTTAACTGTTTTTTTTTTTGTCCGCTTGCTTTGCTTGTTTTGTTTGTTGAAATTTTGCGGGTCGTTTTTTATTCTTGGTTAGGGAATGACGATGGGAGGTGGGGGCATCCATAGCGCGCTTACGCGTTTTTTTATTCCAACTTTTCCGTCAATGCGGTGCCCTGATAGACGCGGAGGAATTTCGGAACCTGATTAATTTGCGGGTGGGTTACTGCCTCGTTGATGTCATTACTGGGAACCACGGCTCCGCATGGCGTCACGCAGTGTGGTCGGCAGTCCTTTGCATGGTGATGCGCATGGTGCGGTTTGCTTGATGTCCGAATCTTGCTGCTCTGGTTTGTACGCAAATTATAGCCGTTGCCGTATAAGTGCGCGATTCGTTCGTTGGGTTTGATTTGATAGTTTTTTTCTTTAGGAAGAAATTGCGTAGAGTTCGGCGAGACTGCGGCCAAAGAAACCTGCAATATCACTCCTAATACTTCGTGCGTTTAATGTTATATACGCAATTCTTGCCTTACCTTATGATTTAGATATTTGGTGATTTACACTGATTACACTTCAATCATCATTAAACCGTTAAATCGTTATTTTAAAAGCGCAATAATAGCGAAAAAAATCATTTGTTAATAATTGAAAATTATATTTTCTTTAAGGTGATTACAGAAATGTGTAAGTTGTCTAGCGAAACATATTAGCAATATTTTGATTCCCTTAATATATACTTTTTCTGCTTTCTACACTTAAAAATACTTCTCATATGATTAGTATTAGCTTTCATTTTTATTTAAGAAAATTATATGATTCTATTCAATATTTCATACGTAAGATTAGAAAGAAAATATTGGCTGATAATTCATCGTTGAAGTGTTATCATCAAGTCAATATTACGAGTATTATTGTGATCCTATCACATTGTCATAATGATTATTTAATTTTGTTGTATGATCACTAGGTGTTCTACATCTATGAGGTTTCTGCTATAGTTTCTTGGTGTGAAGTATCTACCTTCTGAATTAACTAGAGTTGTTTACCCTTTTTTTCTGGGTTTCGACATATAATGTAAAGGGTGTCATGTTGTCTATATAGACGTTTCAAGTAAATTGACGACAATCTATGCGTTTTAATGTTGATTGTCTCACATTCTATACTGTTGATTTTCCTCCTGTGTACCTTAACGGTTAGATTATCAGTGAATCAGTAAAATGAGATTTAATAACTGTAATTGAATTTGATGACTTTTGTAGAAATTGATTGGTTTTACTTTCCATTTCGGAACAATCTTTTTATTTTTATGTTCTTTTACCTATTTTTTATTTTTTTACTCTCTAATCTTCTCACACTAATTTTTTCAGTGCAGCTGTACTTCAATTGTGAAATCAACTAATTGATGTATTATGATTACCTACAAAAATATTGTCTGTTATTGTTCTTGTTTTCATAATAATATTTGGAGTCATATCTCACGGTCAGCAGGATCGAACCCCTCATTAACGGTCTGTCCTTTTCTTCTTGAGTAGTAGGCTCCCGAAGTGTGTATATGCATTATTACCTATATCATTGCGAGGAACTCTCGTTATTTTCAATATATGGAGGATGTAATACAATAGTATAAGACAAATATTTCAGACACAACATTTTTACCCCTAATAACACAAGGAAAACGTAAGATCTTCTTTTCGGATGAGTCCTAGCAGACGATACTCAAAACTTTCAGCTCTCACATTAATACATCTCTAGATTATAATATTAACGTTTTATGGAACATGTTCATCTAATCTGTCCGAAATGATATTCATCAAAATTACTTCAAAAACGCAGAACCAAAAATGTAATACTTTACACAGATTTAAACGAGTGAAAATGTAAGTTACGTGTTTTAGCGCGTCAGTTTTAATATCATATATTTTCTTATCCGGTTTGTTAGACTTATTTACCCATAGAGTACTTATGTTGTCATTTTAGAAGGCGCGACACAATATCAAAAAGTCGTATTTTTATTTAAGTGTGGAAGAATATGTTTGAAAAACATAGTATTAAGGCATTTTTTTTATAATCAAATTTCATTTTCATAATATCTGCATGACAACCGACATTTATCTTTTTAAATTTATATTTTTGTTCTTAGCCGTCGAAGAGAGGGCTTTATACACAAGAATAATATTCTGCAAAATGACATTTTTTTACGTATAGTTTTTTTTCTTTTGCGCTGGTGATGTACGAACATTATATAATAATTTAATTGCGTCGCTAAAGTAAATAAAAATATTTGATTTCATTATTATTTGTAGGTCTCGTTTTAATTTCCCTGGATTTTTAGGTTTTTTCTATATTTCATTTTAATCTTTACGAATGTATAGTCTCTTTCAACTTAACTTTTTTTTTTTCTTTCAAGAACATTAATAAAGAGGCTGGACATCCCTTCTTCCCGAACAGTGTAATGAATGGCGTGCTACTTCTCATACTCGTCAACACATTCTGGGGTCGCCGTGTGCTGCTTTTCTTTTGTTAGAGAATTTGAACGTTGGTGGGGTGGTGGTTGGGGGGTAAGGATGTAACAGGGTTCAAGTGCGCAGTGTCTTGCTCGCTCGCTGGCGGGCGGTCGCGCGAAGAGCAAGCTGAGCCGTGCCGAAGCCGTTGTTACTTTTCGGTTTATCTTATTGGGGTGTATTTATCTCGGCGAGGGCTTCCACTGCTGTCGTTATTTAATTTTCCTCTGTCTTCCCAGATGCGCGCATCCATTTCCGTATCCGACGGTCCGCATTAACCCTTTCTCTCTGGTGGTCCTGCTCGTTTAGCTCGTACCTTGTCGGTCGAGGCCTTCGACTGACGGGTTGTTTGCCTGCTATTGTGTGCTGACATTAGAGATGTTTTGCGGAATGAACATTCACTTATTTGAAAGCGTTAAATGGATTGCAGATCGCGAAAATATAAAAAAAATTAATTCAAACTGAATTTTTCCCAATTTTCAACACCAGCTATTATTTCACATGTACGTCGTCAGCTATCAATAGTCATCATCGGCAAAGTTTTATTCTTCTTTTGGTCAATTCCATGCTCCATGTTTCTAGAAATTGTTCATTTTCCTCACATCATTTTGTCAATTTTTTTTAATATGCAGGCTGTCATTTCTCTTCATTTCATTAATGTGGAGCAATTATTGTTTAATTTACTCTCTTTTATATTTTTTAAATTCTTCCATGCTTGTCCTTTAATTATCATGTTCTAGATACGGTCAATACCGTAAATTATATCTAAGAAGTAATTACTGCTTTACAGTCGCAATTTCCTAGCCATTTGGGTTTCTTTGTTTTTGTTGGACTTCCATTCGTAGTTCAGTGATTCTGATGCATGCACATTTGTGAGGACTTCCAGTTATTTTTATATCAAACTGTGTGAAATTTCATTTCAACTCTAAGCTTTTGTCTCTTTCAAATTATTTTTAAATGCATTTTGCCATGTAATTTGAAACGTTTCCATTTTTAAAAGCGTGGTCTCTTCGAAGTTGTCATGATTCAATTAATATATTCTCAAAGGCATTTGATAGATGTTGAGAATATGTTTCTTATTCTTTATCTTTATATAATTGTAATGTGGATTGATGTCGGTAAATATATGTTTGAATCTTTTTTGCTATATTTCCAAAAATTCAGGAAGATTTCAGCGGAATTGTCACTGCAGTTTCCATTTCTCTAACGTCTCAAGCAGTATTCCATTACCTATATTTAAAAATGAATGGCATCTAAAAAATCAATGGATTATTTTTGTAGAAAATTTGGAATGACATTGCCAGTAGGATTTTCAAGTGCAATACACTATCTATTTCAATAGTTAAATGTTCTGGTTTGGAATTCAAGGCTGCGACATCAAGACAAAGTCGGTTGGGGAATATCAATTTGGAGAAACCGGTTGATAATTGCTTTATTTGCTCGCAGAGTTGTTTCAGCTTTGGAGCTGGACGGTACGACGGACGGTACGGGACGGTACGGAACGTTTGACGACGTGTTTTACGGACGGAGACAGACGTTTTTGCCTTGTCATTCATTTATCGGTAAATCAAGGTATATTCTCATAATAATCATAGAAATTCTGCGCTATTCATTTTAACCCAATGTGCTTCAGTGATTTTTTCTAAATTTTTAGAAATATGGATTTATTCGCATCCTTTTTTCTGGTTCCATTTTAGGGCCCTGTAAAATAAGAATCTGCCTAAATTTGCCGGTTTTTTTGGCAAGAATTACATAACTTTTTTGACATCTGCGTTAGCCGTTATGCAAGATAAGTTATTTAATAAACAGATAATTCATGTTTCAAAAAATATATAATTTTCAATATGTATCAAATGAAATTTGACTTTACTACATATCTTGATTTTTTTTTTTCCCATTTGAAAAGTGTAGGAGAGGACACAGTTTTCTGAAGACGCTTTCTTGCAAATCCAACTTTGATTTTTCGCGCTAACTGTCTACTATCCGCACAAGTATTCGGTATCTTTTCTCCTAATATCTTATAAGGCAAAATTCACATTCCAAATGCTGAATTATTGAAGATTTTCATAAGATAATTTTTAATTTTTTTAAGTAAAAAATATTTTTTAATTACACAATACACAATATTCTATTTTACCCTTTTACTTTATGAAGAGTTCCTTCTTTTGTACTGAGATAAATCTTTGATCACTTCATTACGTCCATCTGCTCGCGTTTTCTCTTTCTCATAATACCAGCTACCACTACGTCAAAGCATGCTCATAAGCCAGCATTTTTAACAAGTTCCATTTCCAGAAACTTCGGGGTCATCAATGTGTACTGAACGTTCTTCGTCACAATTGTTAGGTTCAGCCCCAGTTGTTCTTTTTTCCTACCTACGTTGGGGCCAATGTACTTTATATGTGATATCAATAACTGCCATATGTGTCATTCGGCTTCTACTCGCTTCCGCGTTACAGTGATACTTAAAGTATCTCCGGTGGCACATCGCCGGCCACGCCGCACGCACTGCCCTGTCGCCACTTTTCTGCACCCAGCGCTTGTAACGTGTTGTCCCAGCCCGGTAATCGCCACTTGCGGCTGGCTCTGATCACGCCTCTGCACTCACGGCCTCCTTAACATGCCCCACTGGCAAGCCCCGGACTACCCCTTTCCATTCACCCCCCTGCCACTCGCCCCACTCTAAAACCATCACTTTTTTACTATTTCCATGGCACATGATTACTACTACTCTTCCACCTCGTCACCCAATCTAAGACAATCACGTCACGCCACCACTACCACACACACCAACCGCTATTCGCTACCGCCGACACCACCACCATTGCAACCACCAATGCCGTCGCGCCACCTCTGCCCTCTGGCTTCGTAACCACGGAGCCGTAATGCACGCCAACATCACCTCCTCCATAACTTCCACCATCACCTGCTCACCATCACCGCTACGCGCTACATGCTTAAACCATTCACACTATCTTTTCGCCACACTGCTGGGTTCCCGCTGACGACTCTACCTATTTTATTCACCACCACCATTGCAAGCCGCCTGCAATCTGGTACTCCGCTCGGCTTTTTCGCCCCGTCATAGCACCTCTCGCCCCATACCACGCACAACGAATCATTTCACCATCCACCGCACCGCCACAACCATCGTAATGGGCCACCGCTACCCTGTGCCTCCACATTCACGCATTTCAACCGCTCAACGCCTCCAACCTCTGCTCTGCCTCTGCCAGATCACCTTTGCCACTTCACCATCAACACCGACCTCACCCTGCTCCCACAACCGCCACCTCCCCCCCAACGAAGATGCCACACCATCTCCGCCACAGCTACCGGCCGACACCACTACCATTACAATAGCCAACGCCGCTACCCTCTGTCTCCTCCGTCACCGACCCCTTTCCGCCATCGCCCATCACAAATACCACCGTCTTCTCCACATGCTACCACCTACCCGACCACCACCACCATTGGCGCCGCAACGCCCGCCACCATTGCACCCGCCACGCCCGCGCCTCCTCCGAGCAATCAGCTTAAAACTCCGCCTCGGCCTCCTGACAATTTGCGCCCCGAAGCGCGGCGCGGGCGGCTGCTGCTCTTCGTTGTTTTCTGAACACAATGCGCGGCATTGTTCATTTTTTTTCAGACACATGCTCGTAAGGAAATACAATACCGCTTCCCGGGGCGGAGGCCGGGGCAGGTGCGATAACTTACGCGGCGAGCCGCGCTCGCCAAGGTGTGACGTGTGCGCGGAGGCCTTCTGGAGGGAGCGTGGGGGGGGGGGCGGCCCGGGAGTGGTACCTTCTCCTGCTTTCTGTGTTTTGGCACGCACTCGTAATTTTCATGCGCGTGGATAAGATGCGGAGACGAAACATTATTTTGAATTCCACATGTATTATGTGTTTGTTTCTTAGTTGAGAATTCTACCAATGGTTCTACCAAAAATCTTTTTTTGAAATATTTGTCGTAAAGAGTGGTAATGCTTTAGTTCTCATGTCACGGTTTAAACATTTTTAAAACTGTTTCTTTAGTAAATGGATGCTAATATATTGTTGATGAATTTCTGAATAGTGGAAAGTGCCTTTGAAGTGAATAGTTGAAATATTACGCAACAATTCTCCAAACATTTTTGCTCAAAGCACGGATCAGTAGTTTTTACCCTAAGTATTTTTAGAAATTATTATTGGTGCATAACCAATTTGGTCAGTCTATAAAACTTTTATTTCGACCTCAAGGCGAAAAGTATCAACAATTCTCTAAATTTTACTCCCTTTAGAAATATTGTACTTGCGAGTATATCATATTTTTGTTCTACGTCGATTTTCCATATTGCCTAGAAAAAGTAACGGCGGGGAAATGTCGTTTATCTGGGGCTTTGATATTGCCTTAGACAAAAAAGTTAGCAACTGGGATTTTTTGAAGTTATTAGGTTTCTATATAATTTTTATCATTCTGGTTAGAAAGCGGATCAGTTGATGGTCATGTAATAAGAGCTTTTTTTTATGCTAATTTTACATCGCAGGGCCAGAGATCAACTTTTTGTGAATTCAATAGTTGAATTTTTTGTTAATGTGATATATTTTCAGTGATAGTCCAAAAACCTGGAAAGCTGAAATCTGTGTATGAAAACAGATATAAATACACTGCAATTTTTTTGGTTTTTATTTTTTTGGAATAAGAAATAGGTTTTTCGATTATGAATATCCCAGATTTTTAATTTGACGAGGCAAGCTAGGCAGTTTACAATATTGATTTTATTTGTACATTAAAAAGAAATCTTCTAAATCGGCCAGAAAGGTTTCAATTATTGATATTGACACTAACTCATACAAAGAAACTAACTTCTAAAATTAAATGTGTAGTTTTATTTGTTAACGTTTTCTTCGACACTAGTATTAATTTTATCGTAACTGCAAATTATGATAAGACCTCAAACGCATCTTGAACATAAAATCTGAACTAGTAATATTTCAACACAAAACCTTAATCGTATCCCTAATGCATGCCTCATCTGGATAAAGGTTGCACCAACCAACATAATAAAAAACTAATAGTCCAAAGAGAGTTTTCTAAGATTAATTACATTAATGATTTATTATAAAACGCAGCTTTCTGACATTGAATTTCTTCGGTTTCATTGTTAACCATTTCCAAACAAAATGTAGAATCCATTAGAATACTAATTTAAAAAAGTACCACGGTTAGACTTCAAATTTCAAAATACGTACAGGCACCCCAAGCATCAGTGATTCATTAAACATGAAATACACTAGTTTTTAAAGTCAATTCAAAACTGCAGTTTAATTTTTAAACGATATTTTCCTGTACCCAGCGCAATAACGTGTTTAATTAATGAAAACTGTAACTCAAAAGGAAGTATTAAATTATTCCTTTTTCTGAGTGATGAAATTGTGAATTCGTAGAAATGCAGAAGAAAAACCTTAAAGCACTTTTCCTAGAGATCAATACACGCCCTCTTTGCTGGCCTAGAATCACCTCTTTCTCTCTTAGTTTAGGGCTGGTTCTCTTTTCCCATTAATAAAACAATTTACCATTTATATTTAGAGGTGTTTTCATAATAGCGTCCTGCTGGCGGAGCACTAGCACCGGGCAAACAACTCCACCCATGCAGGTTTTAATTTAACTTTTCAACAGGGAGGTAACGTCCGGGTCCGTTTACTAGAAACCAATAAACGTCGATACTCTTCCACTAGCCCGAACCACAATCTTAAAACAGAGTGCGCTGTTGACGCAAATCAAACTTTCAAATGGCCCCAGCGCGTGCAAAACCGAATCTGGCTGGCCGTCCGCGGCGTGTCAGAGGGACGCGTTGATGAAGCTATTTGTCGGGGAAAAATTTGTGTTTTTGCAGGGTCGGAGGGGCCGCGAGCGGCGAGGGGGGCGGGGCGGGCGGGGCGGGCGGAGGAAGGGGTAATCGAGGCATGCGGGTGCGGTTTGTCGCGACGGCCTTCATTTGGGGAGGTGGCGAACGCCGCTTCGCCCGGCGCGCTCTGTTTCCGCCGCCCTTCGGAATTAGCAAAATTATTGCAGGTTTTTTGTTTCCACAGAGGCCGCGCGGCCAGCGGCGCGCGCTGGAGGTGGTTGGCCGGGTCGACGGGTAGGCGAACGGGGGCGAAGAGGCAACGAACGACGAACGAGTGGGTCATCGGTGGCGTGACGACGGGCGACGGGGGACGGGAAGAGGAACGGCGGACGAGGCTCGGCGGACGAAGGGTCGGCGGGCTACGGAACGACGATTGATCGAATGACATTGACGAAATGACGGGTGACGGACGAGAGACGACGGATGACAAATGACGTATGACGGACGATGACGCGAAGGCGAGAAGGTGGACGACGGTTGACGGACTAGGGACGATCTGCGGACAACTGACGAAGGGCGGGCGACGGACGAGGGACAATGGATGACGGACGAGACGGCGAGGATAAGGGACATTAGGAGCAATCGACGATATAGATGGACGGACGAGCGAACGGTAACGAATGACGACGAAGTATGATTGGTCGTGCGACGTGACGACGGACGTGGGAGCGACGGGCGACTGACGAGAGACGACGGGACAAGAGGCGAGGGGCGACAGAACGAAGGACGACGGGTGATGGCCGTGTGAAACGAGGGACTACGGAAGACGGGCGTTATCGAATTGATCGTACGCAGACCAACCGACGGGCAAAATGGACATCGGATCTGACGAACGACCGGCGGCGGATGACGGACGAATGGCGACGGACGACAAGCCACGGTCCTTGGATCACCAGGCCGAATGGAGTGCGAGTGGGTGACGGGTAGCCGGGACGGCGCGTGTGGGTTTGAGTCCGCCGTCGGAGGCGGGCGACCGCGAGGGGTGGCCAGCTGAGAACAGTGGGGCGGACCGATATCTGGATGCGGACAGAGCGAAGCAGCACAAGGGGGCGGCCGGACCGAGTGGTCACATTACTTACCGCGCCCTGCGCCATCCCGCATTTTGATTCTCGAATATCCGTTTTTCTGCTTTGCCTCTGGTCTCTCCTTTCGTCTTGCCGCTCTCGTTCGCCTTGTTTTAACGTTTGTGTGGCGTTCTACTGCTGTCTGTTCTGCTGAACCCCGACGATTCCACATTAACCGTTGGCAACCTTTTTGAATTAACCACTTGTTTGCGCAAACACGCTCCACAATCCGTTCTCTTTCTCCTTCTTCTCACCTTTAGATGCTTCTACGTAAAACGTTTCTACCGTGTTCTACTTTAGATCTATGTATTTAGAAACGTTTAAATTTTACCAAAATAATTATTTAGGGTTTTGTGGCCATTCTCAAGCTGGTAACCAACCCCTGGCTTTTACATCTCCATTTGTTTATCTTTCTCAGTTTTGTGAAAGTACCTAATCTCGTAGGTTTATTACCAGATGGCGTTACACCTTCCGTCCGCCCTCGTGCGTTCTCATGCCCACTCAAGTCTCTAACCGCAATCTCCGTTTCATGACCACGTCGTCTACTTATTTTCCCTCATTTCATCCTGCATCTTCAATTCTTCATTCTCTACGTTCCCCAAATCATTTACCCCATGTCACGCCATATACCATCTCTCGGCACACTCCATTCTCTGGCTCCTCGATTTTACCTCCTTCAATTCTTCCTACTCTATAAGATTTCCGCTAAGAGGAAAGCTCAAAGGGAGAGTAGTCTCACCTGTTGCAGAGCAGAGGTTCACCTCCATAAATCCTGCCTCTGTAATTTACCGGGCGGCCGGCCGGCCGGGGCGCCGCGGGAAACAATTTATGAAATGATTTAATAGGCGCGCACTCAGACGCTCCCCCCGCATCGAGTTAGATAATAAGGAGGCCGGAACAATATCGTTGTTTGGTTTTCTATTGTCCGCGCTAAATCACATTTAGTGGAGCCTCGTCCTAATTAAATGCTCGCCCTCCTTCTGCCGCGAACCTGCCGTTGGCCCTGCGCGCCCTGTGTCTGTACGTGTGGAGTGTGTCGTGTGTGTGTGTGTTGTGTGTGTGTGTGTGTATGTTGAATTGCATAGTGCGTGACTCTGATGTTCCTTTGCTCACCTAGGCTGGTTTACGATCCGCTGTCAGGCACTTTGCTCCAAGCTCGGAGTGATTGACATTTGCGATACATTGCTTAATAATCCAGTAGAGAGTCACAGAGCAATAACACCGTACGTTACAGATTGCGCTTGTTAAAATTTTTTTTAGCATGCTTAACTTGTAAAGTGTAAAGTTTCTGAACATGGTAACTTTAATTGACATTTTCTTCAAGATTAAATGTCGAAAATTAATGGTTTAAATATGGGTTTTAGATAACTATGATGAATTGTAAGAGAATGTTCATTATTCAAATCTTTCTCTAGATTAAGCAAGCCACAGATTCTAATTTAATGTAAATCCTTAAATTATATAAATAGTTTAATACATCTTAATTTACACTAATTTGATCTCGTAATAGTTTTATTATTATTCCGCTTATTCAATTAACCTTTAAGCGCTAGCAAATACTTTGTACATCCTGTGGAGTAACTTCTTTTTTCCAAAATGTGTCTTATTGTGTTTTTTTGATAAACGGTTTTCATTTTCAAATATACATATCTAAAATCAATTTATTATGTATTTCGTCCACATCCTTTTATAATTGCAAAATCCACAGGTAATATGATAAAACGAAACAGGAAAAGCATATTAAATATTAAAATGTGGAGAACAGCAAACAATGGGAGATGGGAGTATGTAAACAAGTGGGAATCCCGTAATTAAATAGCATAACAAGTGGAATGTTGCAACACATGTGATAAACAGTTGAAAGAGAGAATAATGTATAATTTAAATTCATGAAAGGACAAGTGGGTTTCCTGTAAGTCGTGTGGAATAAAGTAAACCTAAGAAATATTTACGAACAACGGGGCTCAAGAATAAGTAAAATTGAGTAGTAAAATCGTAAAAGGACACAATTCAGAAATTAGATCCTGTGTCTTTTTATAGTTTTCAAGAATTTAGGAATGTTTACTGCCTGGTCGGTCGAATTAGTTTTTCCTTCTAATCCATGATCGCTGAACTCCCTTCAACAATATAGAGAGCAAATGAGAAAAGAATTGAGCTCGTGAACAAATCAACATCGAAGAAATATTCCATTTGACTGAAACAATTCGAATTCGTCTGAATGCAGTGTTTCTTATATTGGCTCAAAATACACAATTTTCATCATATGGTAGGCCTAATATTATTTTGCGTCTAGATGTCTCGTAAAATTCTAATACTTCTTTAGTTAAGACACTTTTGAGCCGTGCAATTACGTGCCGAATCTTCATATACATTTTCAAACTTCTTCACGTCCTCTGAGTACCTATACCAATCAAAATTGCATTTTCCCAAAAAAATAAACCCATCACACAAATGAAATTGAAAATCGAAGACTTAAGTTGATGGAATTACAGATACCGTTTTTTTTAAAGGTCACAAAGAGTCCTGTTATACAATGGTGCCTACGTTCTAAGAGATGTAAGATCCAAATTTAGGAATAGATGTCACATTTTACAAGAACAATTACTGATTTTACATACCTCGATTTTGAAATGAACTAACTTCGTAGGTTTCAGCTCATCCGCGCAGGGGCGCACAGTGTATTTGGTTAATCATAACACAATGCGCTTTCGCCGTAATATAAGAATTGTTCGTCTAGAGCGGCGAATAAAGAGTGTCGTAAAGGTCAATCTTGTCCTATTTGGGGCCACGTTTGATGGCACGACGAAACAGGGGCGAGACAGTTTAATTGCGGGGTTTTGCCGGACAAACAAACCTTTCCGCATTTGAAATTTTGTCCAAAATTCCCTTTTTGATATTCTAAAATTTGCCATACCGTGCTATTCATCACTCATACAAAGAAAAGGTGGGTGATATAAATATAACAAAATATCATTAATCATAATGTTTGCGTAATTTTGGGTAAGTAAGTTACTCTAATTTATGAATACTGCTCTGCTTTCGTCTTAGAGATGGGTTTCGCGGGCACTTTCTGGGGCACGCTTTTTTCCTTTTATCCTTTTTTTTTTTTTTTTCGGTTGTTTTTGCAGGTTTTTCTTCTTACTTTGCTGCTCATTTTTCCCCTGGTTTGTGGCTTGCGGTATCTTTGCATATCTCAAACTTCTAATATGTTCATGCTATATGGTTTCTGGTCGTATGGCCTTATTCAGTTAATGTGGTAATACCCTCGCCCTTATATTTCTCTGTTTGTTACTGCCGATCCGTGTTTCGCCGCGAGGTGTCTTTTACCTCTCTAGTTTCTCCTATTTTATTCTTTTATTTCTTTTTTTTTTTTTTTTTTTTTTTTTTACTTCTTAATTTACCAGGGTATCTTTGTTTTCTTATGTTTTTTTTTTTTCATATCTTTTTCCGTCTTTCTTCTTTCCAGAATGTCTATTATTTTAAGAAGTGGTTTTTTTTTTTGATATACATCCATTTTGTTGTGGACTTGCGGTGTGTTTTCTGTCTTGATGTCGTGTTTGTTTTTGATAGGTCTGCTATTCACAGAAATCGGAATCTGCCGAATGGTTAATTCTCTGGGCGGTCTCTCTTTTTCCTTTCCAAATCCTTTTTTTCCGGTTTTTATTTTTAATTGTTTTTTTTTTTTTATTTATTTTTTATCTTTTTTGTAGAATTTGTTTATTTAAGAATGATAATTGTACATAAGGGTTGTGAATGATTTTATTTTTTCGCGACGGTAAACAGAAAGCGACACCGAAGCAAGTACCTGACCCCACGTACCTCTTTTTTTACCGCTTCGAAATCATTTTTCCTCATGCGATCGGTCCGGGATTTTAACCCCGAAATGTAGCAACTAGGAAGGCCATAAGGCGGACCAGCCACGCATAAAAACGCCAGCTCTCCATTTTGGTGATTGGTTAGGTTTGTGTTGTTTTCGTGTGGTTTTCTCTGTGCATTTAGGGCTGGGTCCCGTCTGTCTCCGCAAACGTGGGTTACATGCTATTTTTATATTTCTGGTTTTTGTTCCAGCTGGAATTAAGTTTTTCCGTATGTATTAACCTTTTGCGCTACTTAGCTGTCGCGCGGATGCAGCGGTTTTAAAAACCGCGTTCGCGGAGATCATCGGCTGGCGCGCCCTCTTTGCCTGGTTTTTTTGCTGTCCTTTTCCCTCCGCCCTTTTTGCAACCTTCACCGCCCCCGCCACTTTTTTTTCTCTCTTTTTTCTTCGCCTTCCGCCCACCTTCTCGCGCGTCCCCCGGTTCCGTTTTTTACTGTCGCCTCTCTATGTTTGTCCCGCCTGGCCCACACTATTCTTCCCGTCGCCACTCCCGCCCGCCGTTTCGCCAGCCGTGCCAAACCCGCCAGCCGCCATCACCCGCTGCTTTCTTTTGCCTTCTGCCGGCCCAGACCTCCGCCGCCCCGATAGGTCCCACCCGTCCGCCGCCCTCGCCCGGGTTACGTCAGCGACCTGCCTCTCTCGTGCCGCAACCGCACCCCGCTGCTGCCACCGCCCCGCAGCCTCGCCTGCGCCGTACCCTTTTGCTCACGCGCTGGATCTTGGTCCCCGTAACCTTCGTTGTCCGTCCCCGTAGGCCCCCAGGCCGCCGACCCTTCAACGCCCTCTCGAGCCACTTCTCACTGGCCTTGGGCCGGCCCTCCCCGCACTTCGTCTCAACGCCCCACCCTCGCCTCAGCTCCCCCACCCCCTTCGCCGCCCAGCTCAATCCGGTTGTTTCCGCCCCCAGCCCCCGCCTCTTGTCCTACTCTCGCCGGCCCCCCGCCTCGCGGAGGGCGACGTCGAGCGCGCTTCCAACACCCGCGAGAGGTTAACGCGACAATTTTCATCCGCTGAATGGCAGCCCTTAATCCTCCACAAAGCGTGCAGACGCCTGGCCGCGCGGCGACGCGGGCGGTTGGCAATTTTTGGGTTGGCGGTGGGCAGGTGGCGGTGGCGGGCTACACGACGATCAGTCCAGCCCTTTGACGCCTTTGCTGCGGGCGCGCTGACATGTACAGCTTGCGGCTGCCGTCACGAGAGCGGGCGGAAAGGCTGCTGTGGGAGCGGGAAAGTGGGGGGGGTGGGGAGGGATGGATTTTTCGTGGGAGGGCACACGCAGTGGTGGGTGGTATTGCGGTAATGGAGCGGGGTGTTAGAATTGTCAATAGGTGGAGGATGGTATTGGTTTGATTGCGGAGTTTAAAAGTTGGTCTCTTTCTGGCTGGAGGCCCGTATACATCATGAAAAGCATAGCCCAATGAAACCAATGGCTTATCAGAAGTGACTTGTTGCCGATGAAAACGTTCACGGGGCTGATGGCTAGCGCGATCACAATAATGGTGACGATAAAACGCTAGCGAAGTCAGTGGACGGCGAACGATTGTGGACGATGCAGAATGGCCGATAAAACACATGAATACTTGGTAATCTCATACTAATTTATGCCTTACAAACTGTTGTTCACCCACAATGGTAATTCCTAAGAAATTACAATAGCAAACCATTTGAAGGGGATTTCCGTGGTAAAATTACACAGTGATACGAAACGTTTAGCCGTTGTCGGGCCCTTTTGCTTTCAGCTTTGCGGGTCCAACCCGATATCAAAGCATGGATTTTTAAAAGGGCGAAATCAGGATCCTTTTGTAACTCCCTCAGCGTATCGGAGAGAAAGTAAAGTCGGGGGGGCTGCGCCACGGGTGTAGTAGAGTTTACTGTGCATGTAAAAGATCCCTAAAGCTGCCATGTTGTAACCTGATTTTCTAAATTTCAAAAAATCGCCCTGTTTCGTCGCCCGATAATAGATACCTTCGTTCTCACGCACTTTCATGATGAATAGGATCCTAGCAAATTGGTGGAGTCAGAGGAAGAGCTGGCCTAATGGCCTAAGTCTTGCGCCAGTAAATTAAGGGACAACCAACTGAATAATTTGGGGATCGACATCTGACGATGTTGTTTTGGAAGGCAATGGCGCATTGGGATAATGATGAGTTTGAAATTTGTAATAGCAATGAGAAGAAAGTAAGTGATTTTAGAAATTATAAGGAAAAGGGATGGGCATTTCTGATCGGCCTACAAATGTCTAAAGAATGACAACTGAGCGGAAAATTGGAAAGCCAGCGAGTTAAAAACGGTATTATATTTTGGCAATGCGACGGCAATAGCAACGTCAGAGGAGGATGTCCTGAGGCAGCGAATCACATCATGGCAGGAGCTTCTCGTGCGTTGACGGCGTGACAGCCTGACTAAAGGCCAAAAGGTGTGTGCTGGGCATGGGTGTAAAAGCAAGGGCAGCCGACAAAAAGAACGGCTGACGGGGACAACACCATCCCGCGTTTAACATGAGACCGGAGCACGGCGGTCCCCACTTTCGGAATTAAACTGTTTGGCTCCCGTGCGCTGTCTGCAAGTTTCTTTTAAGCCTTCCGAAGACACAGACATTCTCGGCTATGCATCTAAATTTCTCCCTCTACGTGACAGACTGAATTCTGACTGAATTTTATTCTGCACATACTTCGTTAAGTCTGGCTGGAAATGAAAATAACCCATTTATTCATGTAAAAATGTGAAAGTGTGGAAACTTTCGTGAAAATTTAAAATTAAAAATTTATGGTTGAAATGTCTGCGTCATTATTAAAAACATATACTATTGAGAATACAACAATTTTTTTGTAAGTATTCTATAAGTTTTTAATGCAGCAAGTGGAAAGAAGAGAAATTAAAAAAGAAAAGAACCAAGAAAAAAAAGAAAAGAGAAAGAAATAAGAAAAAAGAAAAAGAAAGACAAAGAAGAGAAAATACTGAGTTTATAATTAGGATATTGATGTTTTTGTGTCCTTCAACCAAATTCGAATATTGGTAGTTTTGCGTTTGAAAATTTTTTAAAATTTCTTAATTGTGTATAAGTATGGAATTGCCTTTTATAAAAGAATAAATAATTAATCTGCACATTCCTTCCAGGAACATCGCGTAGTTTCGGATTGAGGCTTCGGTATCGATTGGTGTCTATTCTTTATTGAACGTAAATTTTTTTATTTTGTGCCCACGTTTTGTGTTACAGCATGCATATTCCAGGAAATTCCTTTTGGTACATCCAATTGTTCCTAAATACACTAACCATTGTAATCGTCTGTCCGTTATAGTTTCCCCTAACTAGGCTGCTCTAGCCTTTATTTCTAACGTCATTGGTTCCGCAAACCCCCAGAGAATTTACGAGCTTAATAAACGAGGTGAGCTGAAGTAAATTTGTAAATGGCAAAAATTTAATAAAAAAAAAAAAACTCAAACGAGTCAAAACTTGTAAATTAAAAGAAATGTTTTTCCGTCAAATCTGTCGGTATTTTATTTCAGCCTTATATAAAAATTAACTTTTTATTTATTGGCTCGAATGAATGTATGCTGTTTTTGTATTAATTTTCAAAACTGATTGAACTCAGAAATTACAGAAAACATTGATCAGAGCACCAACAGAACTCGATCTCAGCCCGGGGCTGGGCTAACTGATATTTAAAACAGGTCATGGAACTAGAACCTTTATTGGCGTAACCACTGCATATTTTCCACCCCTAACCTAATCTTACAGACGTTAAACCGTCAAGTAGTATTCCACCCCAAACGTAACGCTTTTCAATATATTCTGTATTCAAACCAATTGCGTAGTACAAGTAAAAATAAATAGTTTTGATTAAGTTATATAAAATAAGATATTTTTCGTCCAAGGCCAAATACAATTTTGGTAATATTTTTGCTGAAATGTATATAAAAGTTTAAATGGCCAAATTTTGAGTATCCTGTCTAAGACTTTCAACTACTTTAGAGGTTTTTGAGTATAAACCATACAGCTCGGTACAGACTCGGTCAGTGTTGACCCATACACATAGACAAAGATGAAAATGTTTTGGAGACACATGACATGTTACTGTGGGACTTTCCCCCACCAGATTGGAACTGAGTGGAGGCTGGTTCACGATCTGCGAAAACGTGTGAGGGCCATTTCTTAACACTCCTGTCTATTCAGACAATAAGATCCCATAGATAAACTTTCATAACACGAAGTAGCTTCCCAATCTCCAAGACGAAAATGTGCAAAATGTAAAGAAAATCAGCTTATTCGTTCACGATCTAAAGTCGAGACTTCTCTTGTTTTTATTGCTTGGTTTCCGTTGTTGTAACAAACACATTTTTTATTTTCGGCACATACAATTTTAATATTTTTTTCGGTTTTCGGCAAAACCTAACCCGCCCAAGACTAATATGGTTCGCGTGAGAATTTTCCAGAACGCCACCTGGGATCAAACTCAATGAACTTCAGTCCGTTGAACAACAACTCAATGGTTTGCACTATCGTGGACTGTCACAGTAACCGAAAACTGGTACCCTTCGTACAGAACCATTCTTTACCCAATTATGCAGTGACGAATGGTGTTGTACATGTAGTGAACTATAGCGTAGAAAACTTGCACAATATTTAGAAAGTGGTAACCATCATTAAATATTTTTGGGATTTTCCTGATTCGTTAACGGTATGTCATTATTTCGTTAATTAGTACCGTATTCATCCCAAGGAAGTGGCGGGTGTTCTTCCTCTGTATAAGAGGGATCTGACGGTCTTGACCTCATTGCTTGCTTTGCTTTTTCTCCTCATGCTGAATATCTCCGCCACCGGGGCAGTACTGCACTGATAAAAAGCCCCATAGTCTTCGGCCAATATTTTGATACTCCGTTGTATGGAGCGTAAAAACTTTGGGATTATTAGCTAGAGTGAACAGGGCTGACAACACTTGCTACATACATAGGTGCTTTAGGAGTGCCAATGGCAGGGAGCGACCATCGCTAAACTGGGCGTAACAAAATTAAAAACGGCTACTTTGGATCCGCGCAGGGTTGGGAGAACGGAACGTCTTCCCGGAAATGTGGGACATAAGGGGAAGCCGTGAAAATAGATTAACGGCTGGATTTGCCAGAATAGACTTGGTGCGGATTATTAAAAAAAAAAAAAAACAGGCAAGAGAATCTGGGCCAGCAAACGGCTGAAAAACGTTCGCTTAGTAGCTCAAATTTCATGCGAGTCCGTTATGGG
>BOPP01000068.1:2537976-2552017 GCA_017312745.1 Gryllus bimaculatus | reverse complement strand
ACGACGGGCGACGGGGGACGGAAGAGGAACGGCGGACGAGGCTCGGCGGACGAAGGGTCGGCGGGCTACGAACGACGATTGACGAATGACAATTGACGAATGACGGGTGACGGACGAGAGACGACGGATGACAAATGACGTATGACGGACGATGACCGAAGGGCGATGGACGACGGTTGACGGACTAGGGACGATCTGCGGACAACTGACGACGGGCGACGGACGAGGGACAATGGATGACGGACGACGGGCGACGGATAAGGGACAAGGAGCATCGGACGATATAAGATGGGCGACGAGCGACGGGTAACGGATGACGAACGAAGGATGATGGTCGTGCGACGGACGACGGACGAGGGACGACGGGCGACTGACGAGAGACGACGGACAAGGGACGACAGACGAAGGACGACGGGTGATGGCCGTGTGACGAGGGACTACGGAAGACGGGCGACGAATGACGTACGACAGACAACCGACGGGCAAATGACATCGGACGACGAACGACCGGCGGCGGATGACGGACGATGGGCGACGGACGACAAGCCACGGTCCTTGGACAACCAGGCAAATGGAGTTCGCAGTGGGTGACGTAGCCGGGACGGCGCGTGTGGGTTTGAGTCGCCGTCGGAGGCAGCGACCGCGAGGGGTGCAGCTGAGAACAGTGGGGCGGACGATACTGGAGCGGACAGAGCGAACAGCACAGGACGAGTGTCACATTACTTACGCGCCCCGCCCATCCCGCATTTTGATTCCGAATATCCGTTTTCTGCTTTGCCTCTGGTCTCTCCTTCGTTTGCCGTGCTCGTCTCCCTTGTTTACGTTTGTGTGCGTTCTACTGCTGTCTGTCTCTGACCCGACGACCACATTACCGTTTGCAACCTTTGATTAACCACTTGTCTGCCAACACCTCCACATCCGTTCTCTCTTCCTCCACTTTAGATCTCTACGTAGAAACGTTCTACGTGCCACTTAGATCTATGTATAGAAACGTTATTTTACCAAATAATTATTTAGGGTTTTGTGCCATTCTCAAAAGCTGGTAACCAACCCCTGGCTTTTACATCTCACATTTGTTTATCTTTCTCAGTTTTGTGAAAGACCCTAATCTCGTAGGTTTATTACCAGATGGCGTTACACCTTGTCGCCCTCCGTTCTCATCCACTTCAGTCTCTAACCTGCATCGTTCTTCATCCACGTCGTCTAACTTATTTCCCCATTTCATCCTGCATCTTCAATTCTTCATTCTCTACGTTCCAATCATTTACCCATGTCACGCACATATACCATCTCTCCACCTCCATTCTCTGGCTCCTCGATTTACCTCTCTTTCAATCCTTCCTACCCTAATCGATTCCCTAGAGGAAGCTCAAAGGGAGAGTAGTCTCCATGTTGCAGGGCAGAGTTCACCCATAAAATCCTGCCTCTGTAATTTACCGGGCGGCCGGCCGGCCGGGCGCCGCGGGAACAAATGAAATGATTTAATAGGCGCGCACTCAGACCCCCGCATCGAGATTAGATAATAGAGCCGGAACAATATCGTTGTTTGGTTTTCTAATTGGTCCCCGCTAAATCAAATAGTGGAGGCTCGTCCTAATTAATGCTCGCCCTCCTTCGCGCGAATGCCGTTGGCGCGCGCCCTGTGTCTGTACGTGTGAGTGTGTGTGTGTGTGTGTGTGTGTGTGTGTGTGTGTATGTTGATTGCATAGTGCGTGACTCTGTTGTTCCTTTGCTCACCTAGGCTGGTTACGATCGCTGTCCAGGGCACTTTGCTCCAAGCTCGGAGTGATTGACATTGCGATACATTGCTAATCCGTAGAGAGTCACAGAGCAATAACAGACGTCTACAGATTGCGCTTGAAAATTTTTTTTACATCTTAACTGTAAAGTGAAAGTTTCTGAAATGGTATTTATTGACATTTTCTTCAAAGATAAATGTCGAAAATTATGGTAATATAAGATAACATGATGAATTGTAAGCTAATGTAATATTCAAAATTTTCTCTAGATTAAGAGCCACAGATTTATTTAATGTACCTAAATATATAAATAGTTTACATTTAATTTAACACTAATTTGATCTCGTAATAGTTTTATTATTATGTTATTACAATTTATATTAAGCGCTACAAATACTTGTCATCTGTGGAGTACACTTCTTTTCCAAAATGTGTCTTTGTGTCTTTTTGATAAACGGTTTTCATTTTCAAATATACATATCTAAACAATTTATTATAGATTCGTACACCTTTTAAATTGCAAATCCACAGGTATAGATAAAAACGAACAGGAAAAGCATATTAAATATAAATGTGGAGAACCGCAACAATGGGAGAGGGATGATAAACAAAGTGGGAATCGTAATTAATAGCATTACAAGGGAATGTCAACACATGTGATAACAGTGGAAAGAGAGAATAATGTATAATTAAATTCATGAAAGGACAAGTGCGCAATTTCCGAGTGTGTGGAAATAAGTAACAAGAAATATTACGAACAAGGGGCCAAGGAATAAGTAAATTGAGTGTAAAATCGTAAAGGACCAATCAGAAATTAGATCCTGTGTCTTTTTTATAGTTTCAAGAATTTAGGAATGTTTACTCCTGGCGGTCGAATTAGTTCCTTGTAAACCATGATCGCTGAACTTTCAACAATATAGAGAGCAAAATGAGAAAGAATTGAGCTCGTGAACAAATCAACATCGAAAGAAAATATCCATGACTAAAACAATTCGAATTCGTTCGAATGCAGTGTTTCTTATATTGCTCAAAAATACACAATTTCACATATGGTAGGCCTCAATATATTTGCGTCAATGTTCGTAAAAATTCTAATACTTTTAGTTAAAGACACTTTGAGCCGTGCCAATTACGTGCCGAATCTTCATACATTTCAAACTTCTTCACGTCTCTGAGTACCTATACCATCAAATATGCATTCCCAAAAAAATAACCCATCACACAAAATGAAATTGAAAATCCAGAAAAGACTTAGTTGATGGAATAAGACCGTTTTTTAAAGGTCCAAAAGAGTCTGTTATACAATGAGGCCTACGTTCTAAGAGATGTAAGAACCAATTTAGGATAGATGTCCATTTACCGACATACTGATTTACATACCTCATTTTGATGAACAACTTCGTAGGTTTAGCTCACTCGCGCAGGCGCACAGTGTATTCTGTTAATCCATAACACATGCGCTTTCGCCGTAATATAAGAATTGTTCGTCTAGAGGCGGAGAATAAAGAGTGTCGTAAAGGCATCTTGTCCCTATTATGCACGTTTGATGCACGACGAAACAGGGGACGTTAATTGCGGGTTGCGACACAAACCTTCCGCATTGAAATTTGTCAAATTTTGAATTCTAATTTTCACAAAAAGGTGGGTGATATCAAATTACAAAATATCATAAAATGTTGCGTAATTTGGGTAAGTTACTTAATTATGATACTCTGTTTCGTCTTAGAGATACCTCAAAACTAATATGTCATGCTATATTAATGTGGTAATCGCCTTATATCTTTCTTACGATCCTCAGTACCACCTAAGACTTCTCAGATACTTCCAGAATGAAGAAGAAACGTCTTGATGGTTGTCTGATGATAAGATTGTAATGATAATGTACAAGGGTGAAATGATACGCAAGGTAACGAAAGGACACCGAAGAGACCTGCCCCACTACCTCTTTACCCAGAAATTCCTCATGGATCGGTCGGGATTTAACCCCGAAATGTAGCAACTGGAAGGCCAGCGGACCAGCAACTACACCACAGGGCGTCCGTTTTTCGCAGTGGTAATGCTAATTGGGTTTGCCAGCGGATAAGCCGATGATACCGCCTTGCTGTAGTGCGGGCAGCGGTTTTAACGCTTGCGAGGGCGCGTCCTGCCGCGCCCCGCACCGCACCCCTCCCCCCCCCCAACCCCCTCGCCCCCCACTCCCCGCCATCCACCTCTCTCCTGCTCCCGCGTCCCCCTCCACGGCCACTCCACCCCCTCCCCCCACTCCGCACCTACCAGCTCACCACGTCGGCACCCTCCATCCGACCTCGCTCCCCCCCTCCAACCTTTTCCCCCCACGCCCCGCACCTCCGCCGCACCCTCGGCCGTCCGCGCTCGCCGCCATCCGTCGCAACTCCCGCGCGTTCCGGCCGCACGCACCGCCATCCCCGCTGCCCTGCGTTCGCCAGACCTCGGCCCCCCCCACGCGTTCGCCCTCGCCCGGTCTAGCTGCAGCGACCTGCCAACTCCGCTGCCGCAACCGCACCCGCGCTCCCGCCCACCTCGCTGCCGTCCCTTCTACGCTGATCTGGCCGTAGTTCCGTCCCGTAGGCCCCCAGCCGCCGAGCCTTCACGCCTCTCGACCTTCCACTGCCTTGGGCCGCCCTCCCGCACTTCGTCTCAACGCCCCAGCCTCGCCTCAGCTCCCCACCCCCTTGCCCCCAGCTCATCCGGTTGTTTCCGCCCACACCCCGCTCTTGTCTACTCCGCCGGCCCCCCCTCTCCGGAGGGCGACGTCGAGCGCGCTTCCAACACGCGAGAGGCTAACGCGATTTTTCATCCGCTGATGGCACCCTTAATCTCCAAAAGCGGTGCAGACGCCGGCCGGCGGCGACGCGGGCGGTGGATTTGGTGCGCGGTGGCAGGTGGCGGTGGCGGGCACACGACGATCAGTCCAGCCTTGACGCCTTTGCTGCGGGCGGCGCTGACAGTGCGGCTCCGCGAGGCGGCGAAGCTGCTGTGGAGCGGGAGTGGGGGGTGGGAGGGATGGATTTCGTGGGGAGCACACCAGTGTGTATTCGGTAAAGGAGCGGGTGTTAGATGTCAATAGGTGGAGGATGGTATTGTTGATTGCGGAGAAAAGTTGGTTCTGGAGGCCGTATAATCATGAAAGCAATGCCCATGAAACAATGCTTATGAAGTGATTGTTGCCGATGAAACGTTCACGCTGATGGCAGCGATCACAATAATGGTGACGATAAAACGCTAGCGATAGTGACGGGCGACGATTGTGACGATGCAGATGGCGACGATAACAATGAATATTGTATCTATACTAATTTATGCCTTACAAACTTTGTTCACACAGATGGTAATTCTAAGAATTACAATAGCAACCATGAGGGGATTTCGTGGTACAACGTTTAGCGTATCGGGCCTTTGCTTTCAAGCTTGCGGGTCCCAACCCGATCAAAGCCATGAATTTTTAAGGGCGAAATAATCCTTTGTACTCCCTCCTTCGGAGAGAAAGTAAAGTCGGCTGCGCCATGTAGTAGATTTACTGCATGTAAAAGATCCTAAAGCCTGAATGTTGTCCCTGAGCTAAATTCAAATCGCCTGTTTCGTCGCCCGATATAATACCTTCGTTCTCCACTCAATGATGAAAGGATCCTAGCAAAATTGGTGAGGTCAGAGGGAAGAGCTGGCCTAATGGCCCTAGTCTCGCCACGTAAATTAAGACACCAACTGATATTGGGATCGACAATGACGATGTCTGTTGGAGCAATGGCGATGATAATGATGACGTTGAAATTTGTAATAGCAATGAGAAGAAAGTAGTGATTTTAGATTATAGGAAAAGAGTGGGCCATTCTGCGGCTCAAATGTCTAAGATGACAACTGAGCGGAAAATTGGAAGCCAGCGAGTAAAACGTATATATTTTGGCAATGGCGACGGCAATAGCAACGTCAGAGGAGGATGTCTGAGGCACGATCACATCATGGCAGGAGCTTCTCGTGCGTTGAAGGCGTGACAGCCATGACTAAAAGCAAGGGCAGCAGACAAAAGACGGCTGACGGGAAATACACCATCCGCGTTTAACATGGAGACCGAGCACGCGGTCCCCACTTTCGGAAATTACTGTTTGGCTCCCGTGCGCTGTCTCAGTCTTCTTTAAGCCTCCGAAGACACAGAATTCTCGCTATGAATAATTTCTCCCTCTATGACAGACTGAATTCTGACTGAATTTATTGCACATCTTCGTTCATCTGGCTGGAAATGAAAATAACCCATTTATTCATGTAAAAATGTGAATGTGTGAAACTTCGTGAAAATTTATTAAATTATGGTTGATGTCTGCGTCATTATTAAAACACTATTGAGAATACAACAATTTTTGTAAGTATTTATATTTTAATGCAAGTGGAAAGAAAGAGAAATAAAGAAAGAAAGAACGAAAGAAAAAAGAAAGAGAAAGAAATAAGAAAAAAGAAAAAAGAAAGAAAAAAGAAAGAAAAGAAAGAAATACTGAGTTATAATTAGGATATTGATGTTTTGTGTCTTCAACAAAATTCGAATATTGTAGTTTTGCGTTTGAAAATTTTAATTCTTAATTGTGTATAAAGTATGGAATTGCTTTTAAAAGAATAAATAATTAATCTGCACATTCTTCCAGGAACATCGCGTAGTTTCGGATTGAGGCTTCGGTATCGATTGGTGTCTATTCTTTATTGAGTAAATTTTTTATTTTGTGCCCACGTTTTTGTGTTACAGCATGCATATTCAGGAAATCCTTTGTACATCCATTGTTCTAAATACACTACCATTGTATCGTCTGTCGTTATAGTTTCCCTAACTAGCTCTCTAGCCTTTATTTCTAACCATTGGTTCGCAAACCCCCAGAGATTTACGAGCTTAATAAACGAGGTGAGCTGAAGTAATATTGTAATGGCAAAAATTAAAAACTCAAACGTCAAAACCTTGTAAAATTAAAAGAAATGTTTTTCTGTCAATCTGTCGGTATTTATTCACCTTATATATAAAATTACTTTTTATTTATTGCTAGAATGAATGTACTGTTTTTGTATTAATTTTCAAACTGATGACAGAAATTACAGAAACTATTGATCAGAGCACCAACGAACTCGATCTCAGCACGGGGCTGCTAACTGATATTTAACAGGTCATGGACTCGAACTTTTTGGTAAATGCATATTTTCCCCCCTATAATCTTCAGCGTTAAACGTCAGTAGCTATTCAAGTAACGCTTCATATTATCTGTATTCAAAATTGCGTAGTACCTAAAAATAAATATTTTGATTAAGTTATATAAAATAAATATTTTCGTCGAAGCCAATATTGGTAAATATTTTGCTGAAATGTATATAGTTAAATGCAAATTTTGAGTATTGTCAAGTTTCATACTTTAGAGGTTTTGGATATATAGTGGTAGACTCGTCAGTTTGATAAGCAATCTTTGGAGACACGTGACATGTTACTGTGGGACTTTCACAGATTGAATTGAGTGAGGCTGGTTCACGATCTGCGAAAACGTGTGAGGGCCATTTCTAACACTACTGTCTATTCAGACAATAAGATCCCGATAGATAAAAACTTTCATAACACGAGTAGCTCCCAATCTTCCATAGACGAAATGTGCAAAATGTAAAGAAAATCACTATTTCGTCACGATCTAAGTCGAGACTTCTCTTGTTTTTTATTGCTTGGTTTCGTTGTTGTAACACACATTTTTTACTTTTGCGCAACAAAAATTTTAATATTTTTCGGTTTCGGCACCTAACCGCCCAAGACCTAAATATGTCCGTGAGAATTTCCAGAACCCACCTGGGATCAAACTCATGAACTTCCAGTCTTTGACACAACTCAATGTTTGCACTATCGTGACTGTCACAGCTACCGAAACTGGTACCTTCGTACGATGAACCATTCTTACCCAATTATCAGTGACGAATGTGTTGTAACATGTAGTGAACTAGCGTAGAACTTGCAAAAATATTTAGAAAGTGGTAACCATCATTAATTATTTTGGGTTTCCTGGTCCGTTAACGGCTATGGTCATTATTGTCGTTAATTTAGTACCTATTACATCCCAAGAAGTGGCGGTGTTCTTCCTCTAGTATTACGAGGGATCTGACGCTGACCTCATTGACTTGCTTTGTTTTTCTCCTCCTGATATCTCCGCCACCGGGGCAGTACTGCACTGATAAAAAGCCCCTAGTCTCGGCTAATATTTTGATACTCGTTGTATTGGAGCGTAAGAAAGTACTCGTATAAATGTCTGTGCAAGTAAGTGGTGGGGACAAGTATTAAGAATAAAACATCACACATGGTCCGTGACCCGTTCGTTCGTGTATTGTTCCGGCATTCACAATGTATTGATTGGAGAAACCACAGATAAATGTCGACCAGAGTAGCCGACACCAGAATGTTCCTCCAGACAGCGGCTAAATAGCTGTGAAGCTAGTGTCGAAACTACTGCTCTATCAGTACTTGAACCCGGGGCCACCCGGTCAGAGACTCTGTTGTGGCTACTCTTGTTGCCGTGAAATACCTCAGGTTAGGCAGTCATCATGTTTTCGAGGTAACCGCTATGAATGTTGCAAGCTTAGACAGACGTTTTCCACCATTTTAAAATTTCATTACCGCTTTTGTTCTTCACTAATGAACCTCTCCGCCTCCCTCTCTCTCTCTCCTCTGTTTCTGTCTCGGCGGCCACCTCTTATTCTCCCCCGGATATTATAAAAGTATAATAGGGGCGTAAATATTTATTTCTAAAAAATAAAGGGTGCCCAGCCCCTGCCTTAAATCATCCTCACACCCCACCCACCAGCCATCATGGCTGCTCCGTCTCGCGCCACATCGCTATCATCTTCACGGCCCAGAATTTTACTCCGGCGTCGTTTCAACCGCAACTAAAGCTCTGATTAAACGATACAAAGTGGAGCGCGGTAACGGGCAATCCGACGCGCGAATCAAACGACAAGGGAACATGGCTGGGCCCAAGAAATACGGCTCCCCTTTATAGCTTAATTCACTTGCTAAATATCACGGCGGGTGGAAATGTGCTTCATTAAATTTCGTTGTAGATATAATTACAACGTGAGGAAGAAAATGGCGCCGTTAACTGTCGACGGCGTATCCCGTGATGGGGGGCTGCTACTTGTTTAAACTCGGTTTAAAATTTAGTGCCGGTGCTGCAGCCTGGCGGTGGCGTGGATGCCCGACGATGGCGCCGGGGATGGGCGGAGGGGGGAGGAGGGTGTGATGCGGGCGAGGAAACCGCAGGTTGAGATGAGGTGGATGTGGTGGTTAGAAGGATTGAGATCGATAGAGGACGTTGGCAGGGGAGGCACGAGGGGAAGCGGCCTAAGGACTAGGAAGGCAATTTCACGTAGTTGGCACAGAGACGAAGAGCGATCGTGGTTAGGGGGAGGGGGGCGGTTACAGTTAACTACTCTCCGTGTGAGTAGTTGTGCTATCAGCTGCTCAATTTTTTGTTGAATATTGCATTTAATTTTTTTTCCTTCCTTGCAATTTGTTACTACACCACTTCGAAATCGAAAAGAGTATCTTGATAACAATAAATGTTGATAAAATGAATGTAATTATTTTTGTGAGGCAATACAAAAAACGACAAAAGGGCAATTTTTATGAGGCAATACGACAAAAAGAAACATCGATGGTCTGTAGTTACATGTTAGGTATGCGATTATTTCAACTTGCTTGTATGTATGTCACATTAAATGACTGGTAACAACATTGTAAACAATGACAATGAGAAGAGCGGACGAAGGTAACCACAGTGAACATGTAAAAGGTGACTAAGAACATATTTCAGAACATACACCACGATAATGGTTCATCGAATATTCAATGTTTGCAGTCGAATTTGTAATTTTCTTCATAAATCTCATCTTCTCCCAATGTCTCAGTAGAACACTGAATGCGACTGTTATTTGAATGAGAAAACTTAAATCGAATGTCTTAAAATTACAAAGGCCGACTTTCAGATTGCCATTTCGTGGAAAACCGGTCGTAAGCCGTTAAAAGGGAAAAATTGTCTGAAAATGTGATTCAACCGGGCAGAAATATTGAAATCACAACAAATCAAAACAATCAGTGAAGAATGAATAAAATTAAACATTCGTTCCTTATTGTTTGTAGAACATGAAATGTTCTATTGTACTGCTAATTCGAAGTCTGGAGGAGAATTCTAGCGGCCGGCTGCTCTGATCAGTAGTTTCCCATGGTTTCTTCGATCAATACTAGGCGAATGCCAGAGCAGTACCCTGCCAAACGAGCCTTGGACCACGCGCAAACTTTCCTACCTCTTCCTCACCCTATCGTCTCCCCTTACACACACACATACACACACACACACACACACACACACACACGTACACTAACACGCACTACACAAACACACACACGTACACTACACAAATGCCGGGAGACCGGTCGGGAGCTTAGGGCTTGCTGGGAGGCTGGGACGGTGCCCCACTTGTTGCAGATACCCGGTTGAGGAAAACCCCACTAACTGACGTTAGGTCTCGCCGGATCTCGCCGTACAGCGATTACCGCCACCTACCGTAAACATGCACTACACATACGGGACTAATGGTCCTAGTAGTTGGCGTGCCCGTCACTAAAAAATCAATCAATCGAATAAAATACAAATATAAATAAACGAGGGAAGAAATAATTATCATTAGAAAGTTTCAAATAATACCTACGATTTCAGATCACCTGTGTTTCCGTGCACAACCTCACTATTTATTAGTGCCGTTATTGTAGTTTACCGCGAGAAGATAAAGGTGTTCCTCCCTGGCTATATATGAGATAAGCCAACCTGCACATCGGCTTACGGGAGATTTCCCTCTCCAGGTGTATTCCATACCAGAGCACTACCCCAACTTGCACCAAGTCTCTAAGCATAACCAGATTCCCAAATGGTCTCCCGACATGTGTGGTAGTTCAGTGCATGTAAGCGTGAGTGAGTCAGGTGCGATAACAGGGCAAGAAAGAGAAAGGAAAGATCGCGCGCGGTCCGTGGCCCGTTTGTTTGATATTGCTCCGGCATTCGCCTGCTTCTGTTGGAAGCAACCACGGAAAACTACCGATCGGAGCAGTTAGCCGCTATAAGTATACACCAGTCCGCATTTGAATTAGACAGTGATGTAGCTAGTCGCGTAGTGAATAGAAAATCTGCGACCATCGGGTCTCGAACCGTCCGACCTTTTGGACACAGTCTCTTCAAAGACAGTGGCAGTACTTACTCTTAGTTAAACTCAAAACTAATTACTGCGAAATTCCTACATAGCGCAAGCGGCAAACGGAAGCGTAAGCTGCTCTCCACAACGACAACCACTCCACGAACAGGACTACACTTCGACTAAAACAGAAAGTCCTTTCAAGGTTTCGGATTGAAAATAGTAGGAGGAACACTGTCATCCTGTCGGGAGCTTCAATATAAAAAAAAAATAAGTCGTAAAGAAGCCAGCAATTGGATGACAGTGTCCCCCTCCCCCCTCTCCTGACCGCTCTTGACCTTGACGGGACTTACTGTTTTAATGGGAGTATAACCGAGTGACGCAGCGGTGCGGGGTACTACGGACGGCGGCGAGCAGAGTCAGTCGGGGAGAGGCAGGAGGCGAAGTGGAGGGGAGCGGAGATGTATCAAGCGCGCGCCGCAGATTGCCGCTCCCCCCTCCCCCTCCCCTTTCCGCGCTCGTGGGGCGCGTTACGCCGCTGTTCCGCCGTAACCCCGGCGACGACCCCTGGCGCGGTACAAAGGGACCCTTAACATGATGCGGCTCTTAAGGCGTCCGACTCCGCAGCCGCCGCCGCCGCCGCCGGGATATAATTCGCGGGCCCAATCATAGCTCTGCTAACGGCGCAACAGTAAAGGCGGAGTTGAGCGAGGCGGGGGAGGGGATGAGGAGGGGATGAGGAGGGGCAGAAGGAGGGGAGGGAAGAGGGCTAGAAGGAGGGGAGTGGGACGGGACCAAGGAAGCATGTCGCGATGGATGGGGTGAGTACGTGGCGAAGAGAGAGGGAGAGAGAGAGAGAGGGGGGAAAGGAAGAGAGAAGCGAAGAGGAAGGGAGACACGAAAAGGGAGATAGAGGAAGATAGATATAGAGGAAGATAGATATAGAGGGTGAGATAGAGAGAGAGGGGGTGAGATAGTGAGAGAGAGGGGGTGAGACAGAGAGAGGGAGGGAAGATAGAGGAAGAGAAAGAGAGGGGTAGATAGACGAGAGAGGGAGGGAGAGAGAAGGAGAGATAGGGGGAGGGATGGAAGTTAGTGAGTAGGAGAGAGTAGCAGTAGGAGATGTGTCGCGATGAATAGTGAAGTCTGTGATGGCTGTTGGGGAGAAAGGAGCCCGTAAGGAGAGAAGGAATGGAGCGAGGCGCGGTGGTGCCGGGATAGTTAAGTGGTTTAAGGTGGAACGGGGTGGGGGAAAGTGTAAGGAGCAGTGGCAGCGGTGACGGAGTGACGAGATGAACGAGACAAAATTAGAGGAGGACGAAATGAATGAACAGGGAAGGGATGAACTGTGTTGGACTGGACAGGATAGTCTGAGGCTGGGGGAGGTACTGGGTAGAGAGTCAGTGGATGGAAGTGGCGGCTGCCTTGACGGCGATGGAGTTTGTATCGGGGGCGGGGAAAGCTTCGGCAGTGAGGGCGGCGTAAAACAAGAGAGTTGAGGGACGCGGTGGATGTTAACCGAGCTGACCCCAGCGGCGGCAACGCCGGTTGCGGATGAAGTACTACAAAACACATGTGCTTGGAATATAGAACAGTTGTGAGGGTGCTAGTGGTGTTGTCACTAAGGTTATGTTTTGTTTTTTTCGAAAGTTGTTGAAAAATATTGTGAAGAAAAGATTTTTTACATAACATACTGAAGGTTGATAAAATGAGTAAAGGTAAAAAATGCTAGATAAAGATTATACCGAAAGAAAATTGTACAATAGAAAAATGTAGAATGTTAAGCTTGAAGAATGGACATGCAAAGAATACTCAATACCTAAATATCAGCACATAGGATTTAGGAGATCCAAGGATTTTCTTATGGGGTATGCAAGTAATGGCAAAAATGAAACTAAGTATTAAGATCGCGGTGAGTAGTAGTAGCTGCTCTCAGATTTCGCTGAATATCTAGAAGACAAAAGTTCGGGAATGAATTAGGCGGATGAATATTTTGATGTAGTAAGCGTGGAACCTGCGTCCATTTGAGTGTTCTACACTCATCTTTAGGCCATTTCAGATACAATATAGTAGATAAAATATATTATTAATACGGAGAATTGCAGAGACAATATAAGAATGGGATGAATAGAAACGGAAAAAGTCAGTGAAACCGTTTTGCTGATATAGTAGTCCAAATTTAGACAAAAGTTGTCTTAACCCTACAGCGAGCGTGCTAGTGACTTTCACCAGACCAATTTTTCACTCTCTCATAAGTGGAATATTCTACAATTCCCAACTTTGTTTTCTAAATGACTACATTTAGTGAACAAATTAACCATGCATGTGGTCAAGTAAGCAAAATATTTAGGAGGTCACAATTTTTTGGTTTTTGTTTGTCTATTGGAAGTCCGTTAACCTAATTTATAACAGATGCTATTAATAGCTATTTCATTAATATTTGATATTAGGACGAGCACATGAATGGAAGATTTTTTGCAAATAGAGTATGTTGCAAACATTGTAAACGAAAGAGTATCAAGTAATCTTAATGAAATTTGATACGTTATTTAATTTTGAATGTAAACGACATTATAAGGGTAATGATAGAATAAAAGAGATGATGAGATATAATGTATCATCTGTGAAAATAAACTATTATATGTAATATTTTGGAAATAAGAAAAATATTAAATACTTCATACGTGGCTGCTACCCACGACTATCTTGCATTTAAAATGTTGTTATGTGATATTTTTTTAATTATACATAAATACTTATTTTTTATTTTCTCTATTAGAAATGACAAAATTGTTGGATTCTATAATATCAATTAAATACATTGCCGATCATTTGTTCTATTTATTAATAAAAACGAAAATAACAAAGTTAAAAAACAAAATTCATGGCGCGCCTGGCGACGTAAAAGAAATCCTTGCACCCGCTCTAGGGTGAAAGGTGGTGATGTAGGAATAATCTCTACTTCCTGGATGCAGCACTTCTAAATGAAACAAAGAGATGAAACAAGATGGATAACAGTCCTAAGCACTAAACGGGAATACGTGAACTTGCAAAGTTGATCAAGTGAAATTAGTATTCACAATCCCGATCGTCGT
>BOPP01000068.1:2517603-2537075 GCA_017312745.1 Gryllus bimaculatus | reverse complement strand
AACAGTAGTGGTGGTGACAATGGCGATGATAGTGCTAGTAGTGGTAGTGCTAGTGGTAGTGGTAGTGGTAGTGGTAGTGGTAGTGGGTAAGTGGTAGTGGTAGTGGTAGTGGTAGTTGGTAGTGGTAGTGGTAGTGGTAGTGGTAGTGGTAGTGGTAGTGGTAGTGGTAGTGGTAGTGGAAGTGGGTAGTGGTAGTGGTAGTGGTAGTGGTAGTGGTAGTGTGGTAGTGGCTAGTGGTAGTGTAGTGCTAGTGTAGTGGTAGTGTAGTGGAGTGATAGTTGCAGTGGTTTGATAGTGCTAGTGGTAGTGATAGTGCTAGTGGTAGTGTAGTGCTAGTGGTAGTGATAGTGCTAGTGCTAGTGTAGTGTAGTGCTGGTGTAGTGGTAGTGCTGGTGGAGTGGTAGTAGCTAGTGCTAGTGGTAGTGGTAGTGCTAGTGGTAGTGGTAGTGGTAGTGCTAGGTAGTAGTGGTCTAGTAGTAAGTGGTAGTGCTAGTAGTAGTGTAGTGTAGTAGTAGTGTAGTGCTAATAGTAGTGGTATGCTAGTAGTAGTGGTAGTGCTATGTAGTAGTGTAGTAGAAATGGTGGTGGGTGGTCGTCGTGATATGGTTGGTGGTGGTGATGATGTTGCCTGAGATGATGTTGGAGGGGACTGCAAATATAGTGGAGATGAAGGCCGGCGATAACTACGAGGCGTTGAAGATTACAGTGCCAAGGATGATGGCAGACCGGGTACAGCACCTTGAGGAGGAAAGCAGGTGGGGGTGGTGGCGGCGGAAGGAGTGATGTGGAGAGGCAGGCAAGAGTGCGGAGGGGACTAAGCGAGATGGCGAGGAGTAGGGGCGGAAAGTTGGTAGGCGCGGGAGGGAACGGAAGCGGAGAGAGTATGGTTGGGAAGGAGTGAGGAGAAGTCGACGAGGGGAGAGCCAATGGCCGTCAGTTGGAGATATGGTGTCCGCCACTTATTATCGGCGAGGTGGTAGCGCTGGATGTGACGCGCAATGGAGGCGCGTGTTACCACCACATCGTTGCCTCCACGCGAACGCAGGCGATAATTTATAATTTGGGCAACGATCCTCCCAGGCTGGCCGCGGTCTCGTTCTCCGTGATTATGCTGTTTGCCCCCGAGGGCACGGCCAAGAAACACGGCCTCTGCGACGTTGCCAAGCGGGCGACGCGGGCGGGCTGCGACCCAAAGGCGGCAATCGCCGCGATCCTCCCGCTAATTACTCGAATAATTATTCGCAGACTTGTTTTGTTTTAGGAACATTGAGGTATTGTTTTTATGTTTCCTGGAAACGATACCAGATTTGGTGTAATGCAGTGGGCAGAATGTCGCATCACGACTGGATTGGTTCAGCACCGCTGCAATTACTGATTGCTATTTAGAGAGGTTAAATTTTCATTTTGAAAACTGAAAACGCTATGTGATTATGGGAGGATAATACAAATCGTGGAAACGCTGGGCATATGAATGCTTTTGTGGTTGACATGCAAACTCCACAAAAAGGTTTTCGTGGATTCACGGACTAGGGCCTACTTTTTTCAAATATAGGACGAGATTACCATATTTTTTTTAATGTTGTTCGTTTATTCTTTCTTCTTCAATGTCATTATTATAACTAAAAATGTAAACATGTATATTGTGAGTACATGAAATGCAACTTTCTTTAAACTAACGAATAATCGAAAGCGTAGTATCTACACACAGGCTCTATCTAGGAATTAAAGAAATAAAAACGACTGAGAGTATGAAACAATATTAGCTAATTATCTGTTGGTATAATAATAAACGCATTTAGATAAATAGCCACTGCATTTTCTCATCAAACTCACCAGTTGGAAGTGAGTTGTAACCATTAACTTAAATTAACTTGTTTATCAAATTAATATGTATTATTCCACTTTTGATACCTGGATTCCCCTTTCGATAATTCATTCATTAAAAACGTGACGATTCAGGAAAACTACTCACCTGAGGCTGTTTCACGATTGTATTATAGAATGTAATTAAATAATCAGAGAAAGGTAAACACATTTTAACCGATTGCTTTCAATAGAAAAGTACAGCATTTCGCTATGGATATTGTTGTTTTTTCACGTAAGTTCAGCACCGTTAAAATTAATGAATGTGACATCAAACGATTGTTCATGAATTCTAAGTAATGCTATTCGGTCCACGGCATAAAAACAACTCTATCGCGATTGCTTGTTGTAACGAGTTAAACAGAATCATGAGGGATGCGATGGATATTGCTTGTATCAAAACAGTAGTCATGTGCCAGCAAATAGCGCAATACATTGGTCAGGTTTGTGTACGAAACACCCTCGAGAAGAAATAAAATAAACCTCGAATTTGATACTTCTAATACGGTATCATAGTTGGCACAGGACTTTTATTGGATGTGGCCCGTGATGTGCGTTACGAAAATAATATCCAGATATGATACCTCCAGTGTATAGACAATTTTCAAAAGCAACGTCAAAAGCTATTGGTTTTCATAATTAATTAATAATGCTAAGAGACGTTCAAAAATTATCGATGTTAAGAATTTCAAGAACGATTTATTACTTGAAAGATAATTAATATACTCCTTGGAATAATATTTCAAATATCCAAATACCCTTTTGTGAAGACATGCCCATTAAAAATCAATACGTTTTTACGTACAGCGCAGCAACACTTTTCGCGTATTTTTTATAAATATGAATTATTTTCGAACAAATAAATGACCTTTTGAATTTTACCTTCTTTTCAAATTTGTGATAACCCCAGTAACAACTTACCAGTTTTCCTTGCAATTATTACGTCAAATCAAAGGAATGAAATTCGGATTGAAGAAATATTTGCGCTTTCCACATTTGTGTGCCATTTTAAACAGCAATAATTAGTCAACTGTTTTCATCGAGGGTTTAGGTTATTAAAAAAGAAAACAACAAAAATATTTTAAATAGAACATTAAAAAATTCTGGATGTCACTAATTTGTTAATGGAAACCATTTTCTATTCATCTACTAAGGTTTTCTCGTACATAATTAAAATGCATTGACAAGCTCATTTAGTCTCCCTGCAGTCTCCCATCTGATTAAAGATTGCATTATTTCAGCAATATTTTATACAGATTTACTTACCATTTCTTTCAGTCAGATTATACGAAATACAACCCAGCAGTCCGGTTACAGTTTAAACACCTAAAAATTAAAATGACAAGTGCCCCCCCCTCGCATGTTCATAAATCACTTTCCAGATTTTGACACTTCTCCTCCATTGATCTGAGTCTCAAGAACAAGATTAAGACTTTGAATAGTTTTCAGTAAACACTGAAAAATACAAAAGAAAAAAATCCTATTTTTTTCTTGATTCGGGGCAATTTAGAACATTTTTATTACTATTTGGATCTCCCTCAGAAGGCATTAAATTTTCTTTCCAGTATCACTCAAAAACAAAAAGGAATATAATAAAGAAGTCGCGTTCTCTCAAAGGGGTTTCTTTCTAGTTTTCTATCAAACATAATGATTATGATGATGATGATGAACGTCCTTTTTTAGTTTTTTTGGCGGTACGACTATAACCGCAAAAATAAAAAAAACAATAATTTGCGTATTCCGAAATCAACGCGACTTTCAATCATCGGATAAGCGCATTCTCGAAACAGACGTTTTCTAGATTTCCAACCTCTCCCCTTCTCCTTTTCCTCTATCAAACATATTTTATACAATTTATAACTTCCACATCAAACCATCTTTTTCTTTTTAGTTTTCACTGGAAAAGAAACAAAAGCTAATAAAACAAAATAAAAATTCTAGGAGTCGCATATTTTCAAATAAAAGCCACTTGCGAGGTTTTAGCACTTCTTCCCCGTCTGTTTCTCCCCCTCCCTTCCCCCTCCCCCCCCCGGCGCACTTCAGGGTGACGGAACGCTGTCGTCATGGAGGAGTGTTTATTTATAATCGGAAGAAATGGAAAACATAAAAGAATGAAAGATATCGGATAAGCCTATTCTCGGAACGGATCTTTTTTCTAGATTTCCAATCTCTCCTCTTCTCTTCCTTACATTTCCCACCTATCAAACACATATTATACAATTTGTAACTACCATATCAGAGCACCTTTTTGTGTTCAGTTTTCACTCGAAAACTAACAAAAACTAATAAAACAAAAAAGGGCTGTGGGTCGCGTATTCATAAATCGAATCCTCTTTCGAGATTTTCGCTCTCCTCCTCCGTCTTGCGCTGCCCCTCCCTTCCCTCCACCCCCTCCTCCGCGCATTCAAGTGCGTCACGACGCTGGTGCCGTGAATAAGTGTTCATAATCTGAAACATAAACAAACATAAAAGAACGAAAGAAGAAAGATATCCGTTAAGTGTATTCTTGAAACAGAAATATTTTCTATATTTCTAACCTCTCCTCGTCACCTCCTTCTACTTTTCCCTACATGTCCCTCCTATTAAATGCATATAAAATTATAACTACCACATATAACAATTTTTTTAGTTCACCGTTTCACGAACAAAAAAATTATAAAACGTTAAAGGGTCGGAGTCGCGTATTCTCAAATCGAAGCCACTTTCGAGACTTTAGCACTCCTTCTCAATCTGTTTCTCCCTCTCCCTTTCCCCCTTCCCTTCCGCCCCACGCATTCGCGGGCAGCATGACTCCAGGGCCATGGCAGTCTGTTCATATTCTGACGATATAAACAAACAAAAAAGAATGAAAGAAGAAAGATATTGGATGAGCGTATTCTCAAAACCGACGTTTTCTGGATTTTTAACCTCTCCCCTTCGCCTTCTATTAAATCCATATGAATTATAACTACCACGTTAAATCTTCTTTTTTTTTTGTTTTTGTGAACAAAAACGAATAAAGAAAAAAGTCTGGGAGTCGCGTATTCTCAAATCGAAGCCACTTTCGAGATTTTTGCACCGCTCTTCCCGCGTCTCTTCCTCCCCGCATTCCAGGGCGTCGCGACGCCGGCGTCGCGGTGCGGGGTCTGAGTCACACGGAGCGGGCGGCTCGGCGATATTACGCGCGACACACTGGCTGGCGGCAAAGGGCGTGGGGGTGGCCGGGGGGGGCACGGCACCGGCCCGGCCGGGCAAGGCGCGGTGCACCGCAAAGCGCCCCACTGCCTCCCGCAATTATTTACGCGCCCTCCCGAATTTATTAGTTTTTATCGCATCGCGAGCGCGCCTACCCCCGGCCGCCATCGATCCGTAATCGAAGCACGCGGGGGGGGAGGGGCGGCGGGCGAACCGCACCCGCGCTCCGGTCGGTGGTGAGGGGAAGAGCGGGGGCGGGGGCGGCGTGGAAGAGGCGCGTGTTTTTTCTATATTGCCCTCGTGGAATCGATATAGGCATATGAGGGCGGCGTCACTCTTATGCCGTCGAGCCTCCCCCACCACCGCCGCCGCCTCCACCGCCGCCGCCGCCTCCACCGCCGCCGCCGCAAACACCCGCTGCCGTTATGGGCATCACCGCTACCGCCGCCCGCGCAAACGCTTTCGCCTACGCTAAGTTGTCCCTCTCATGTCTCCGGCATGCATACTCTACTATAGCCGTAGGTAATGTTCATCACCATATCTTGTGCTGTCATTGTAGTGATGCTCGGTATCTAATGTCACACCATACTGTTGTTAATCGCGTCCTTACCATCACTGTTTCATCTCTAAACGCTCTCCTCTCCTAGCGGACTCATTGACTGTCTCCGCCGTAATACTAACATCTCTCCGGAGCTGTCCATTGACATTGTGTCAAATTATCAATCTCTCACCCCCGTATACCACGCTATCATATCATCATCATCATCATCATCATCATCCTTGTCGTCGTTTCTCAGTTGGATCTCGTCACCTCATTCTCCTGTTTATCTGATTCAGTCACTGACACCGTCATTGTCATCAGCCCAGGATATTGTATCGTTGTATTCTCACCGTATCCATCAAAATCCACTCTCGTCTTTTCACCACAACTTCGATATCTTTCTTAGTTACCTACTAGTAATATCAACAATAATATCAATACAATGTAAAACAATTGCCACATGGAGAGGTTGGCGTCACGGCGATCATCCCCAGTTACGACAATAGCATAATTATGTTCTCCATGTCCTCTTCCACATCACTTCCACTGTGTTCTCGCCATCTCTTCTTCTCGTCTCCAATCCATTCACCTCCATTCCCTCAGACATTTTAACCATTACTCTTGGTTCGGCACTAGCACTTGACTTCGCGCTCAGTTACCAATATCGCACCATAGCGTGCTCACCGCCATCATGTACCAACCGCCATCATCGCATCCGCACCATCTACTTTCTTCTCCTCACCACCTCCTCCCCTACCCCTCTTTTTTCCTCTCTCCGCCGCTCCCACCCCGTAGCTCCTCTTCGACAGCGGCCGGAGAACGGGGTGGGCCACCGGCAGGCAGCCACCGGGAGAAGCAGGAGAGAGAGGAGAGAGAGAGAGAGAGAGAGAGAGACGAGAGAGAGAGCAGAGAGAGAGAGAGGAGAGAGAGACAGGATAGAGAGGGAGGCCTTCCCCATACATAGGGCGGTGCAATATTCAAAGCACGCCACAAATTCCACACATTTTCTCTTTGAGGGCGCGGGCGCGCCGCATCGACGGGCAGGCCGCTGCCGGCTGATCCGGCGACGCAGATCAAAGTAGCCGTGCCCGATGCGCAGGCACCGCCGCCGCCGCCGCCGCCACCGCGTCGGCGCACCGCCACCACACGTACCTCCCGCGTATTAATTTGTTTCTGCCAGGTGCGACGCCGCACCGCTTTTCATTACGGATATTAAAAGTGGCCGGTTTTCAGAACCTCCGTCGCCGCAAGAGGTCACTGATCCGCTAATAAGGGATTTTTTTTCGAAAGCCGTTTTGGAGTTTTTTGGGTGGTGGCTTTCCAGGCCGCTGCTGTCCGATGTACGTAGGACTGGCTGGGGTGGGCGAGGCTTGTTTAGAGGGCATGTTTACGATAATAGCAGCCCCCGGCGTAGTTTTAGTGCTCGTAGCCGTGACCAACAGATTTCGAATTATCTAGTTGAACTGCAGAGTAATATTATGCAGCTTAATATTACGAATATTAACGCTTGATACCTAGGAAATGTGCCGTAAATTAAATTAGTGATGTAGTAACATGTGTGATGTGATTGATGATTTACGTTTTACTCCCTACAGTGTTATTTGATATAACCTAGATAGTTGAGTGGTATGCTATGTGTGAAATGAGAAATTAAAATATCAATTTGGTATGCCGTTTTCAAGGAATTCCAATAATAATTGTTTGTACTTTCCGATACTTCTTATATATGAAACCTCTCTTTCTAATGCAGTATTTAAAACTAATATTGTTAATGAATATCTTCTTAAAACAGTAATGTTTGATGGAGACGAGATTCTATGCAGCATGGTTTTAAGTCACATAATGTTTAGGAATCTTGTTTCAAATATTAAATGTTATTAATGTTTTGCCCATTACAAAACAAACTTAGCCATTACACGTTCAATACCGTACAATACAATATGTTATTTGCCATAATAACGTTGACTTGTTCAGCTTGTGGTGACTATGTCGAAGGAAGTTGTCACATGTTTCCACAAATGTCCTACAAAGCTTAAATATGTCATACGAAGTATCTCGTAGTATGCTTTAGGCTCAGCCTGTTTGTGTTACTTTCTGAATGTGCTGTCACAATTAATATGTTACTGAAATGAGACGTACAAATGTGATGTGAATATCATACTATGATTTGTATTAAAAAACTGTTCTTGATGAAGACTCTATTTATACTACCCAGTGACTAAATATCTCGTAATCTCAAATTATATTATTATTAAATAATAATATTATTTAATTATTATATAATTTGCACTATATTTATTTTTGTAACGTCATTCTTTTCCCTAATTTCTTCCTAAGTCACCTTGAATTTGCAATAAGGCTGACGTACATACGCGTGCCTCGAAGCTTTCCATTCTTGAAACAAAAGAACAGTATTTCTTTAAAGTCTTATTTTTACGACACAAAACAACAACAAACTTATAACAAAACTTGTGTGTATTATAGAATTGAAATAGCGATCAAAATATAGGAACCAACAATTGTTTCATTCCGAATTTTTTTCTAAACATTACTATTATTTCAATTCGCGCCTGATTACAGTCAACGAAAGACCAATGAGGCTTCGACAGTTCTCGCAACATGCTTTGAACTATCTTCGGGAGACTGGATATGAAAAGTCAGAAGAATGGGGAGTGCATGGAATGAGGATAAATAAACCACGACTAACTTTACATTTCCACCTAAGGATTAGCAAGTTGTACAGCGGTATATTTATTTATTCGGATCATATTATTTTATGATTAAAACTGTTTGTAAAGATGTAACACAAAACACTTCATTATATGATAAAAGCGTTATTTTTATTAAAACTTCGGAATTTCCACAACATTAAAAAATGTCAGGGACTCTGGATTGTGTGGCGATGTAGTGGTTACCATATACTTGGACGTGTTCTTGAACTTGAACTTGTTCTTGAATTTGAACTTGTTCTTGAACTTGTACGTGTGCTTAAACTTGTACTTGAACGTGTGCTTAAACTTGTACTTGAACGTGTGCTTAAACTTGTACTTAAACTTGTAAATCTTCGTATTCGAGTTCAAATTTGTATTTCGAGACAAACCGTTTGTCAGTTGAGAATTCTCGCGGAGACAACTGTTGGATCAATAAGATCTTCCAGTTGAAGTCGTTCATAGCTAGCCGCAAAATATATGCAGTACGCAATTTTTTTCACGGATTCAACATCATGATATTACGTTATCTTAGAAATAGCACGAGGACATACAAGTATGTGCTGTTTTAGCACCACTAATGTTGTTAGGTATTTGGTTGTACGGAAGACACCGCGTCCCAGGAATGGCTGTCTTACTGCAACCTTCAAGGCGAAATGCTCTGAGCCATACAGGGCCCTGAGGAAAGTCGTAGTGTTCCGGCCAAAAAGTTAGCAACTGTGTCTAGGTCGCGGTGTCTCCAGGATAGGGAAAAATCTATTGACTCCAGTGGTAGAAGCCTCCGCTTTCACCACTAGTGCATATTTTTGTTCGGGATAATCGAGGAGGAATTCCTGTTTAATGGCGTCCCGCATTCCTCTTTTCGTCTCAGCCTTTCTTTGAACTCTCCAGCACGTGTTAGTGATGTTGCGAACAAGTGCGCTCTATAGGTACCTATAGGGGTGCTTGAATGTGGTGTTTGCTTTCTTCGGCAGATGTCGATTTCAGTAACTTCCAAACTCTCCGGTGAGGTAAATGAAAACTCATTAAGACGACATGTTATCGGAAGAATTTAAATTTTTCGGGTTATCTAATACTCTTTTACATACCACATGTGTATACATATAAGCGAGGCTTCTAACTCTGAGGATAGTCTTCGAAACTTAAACCTCTCCCCAGCTAAAATTGAAGTCGCGAACTCTGGGTTAGGAAGGCTACCCTTCTACTACCGGATGTTTCAGTTCAAGAATAATACCCTCATTGGTGGCGTTAATCTCCCGTCACGAATACACCCAAAAGTAGTGGATTCACAAACGTCTTAATACGTCTCGTCGCTAGTTTTCATTTCTACTAGCTTAGTCCTTCTGGATACAAATAGTTTTGCGCAGTATTATGAAAAATAGTTATTTTAAGATAATTAGTGCGCTGATTACGTACTAAACTTCATTAAATGCTCTCTCAAAATATCTCTCGTCATTGAAGTACACAGTTAACCTTTTGAGAAATTATTTTCATTATTTCATATTCATGTAGGAGTATGTATTTAAATTTCACAAAAGTGATTGAATTTAACAATGATTCCTTTTTTCCTCATATGTGGATTAATATAATGTTTTATTAAAAATTTGTTATAATGATTACTTGTAAACCGTAGAAATTCCGTGAAATTCACACAAAGGTAAATGAAAATACCATGGAAAAAAATACTATCTAGTTGAAATGTTCTCGTGTAAATAATACACATATCCAATATTTGTGAAAACCACTGTGAAGTATTTGTTAATTAGTCGTACTATGCTGCGGCGAATAGTTAAAATAGTTCCAATTTTATGTACAGTATGTGAAAGAAATTTTGTGTTATTACCAAAACGCTAAAAGCATTTCATGAAATCTCATTGTTCAAAATTCACGATCAAATCAAACCACATTTTTAACTGCTTAATTCTGATTTAAATGAAATTCTCAATGTGTATCTTAATCGAGACTGAGCGACAAAGTGTTATGAGTGACAAGAATGTATTACCGGTCTTGTCTGCTTTCTAGTAAATGTTTCATTCCGGTTGAATTTATAATAAATATTGCAAAGGATTTGCGCAGCTTTACGGTGACTGGTTTATAATCCCTTGCGAAATAAAATACAATTATAACTTCACAACGTGAATGACTTTAACGTGTAGCAATCTTAAATTGGCATTAAGAAAGCTTAAGTACGACAAAGAAAAAAAAATCATTTTTCAATGACTTTTGAGAAATTTGAACGGTATCCCTCTTATGGAATGAATGTGGAAATATTAGTCAGTAAGGCAACTGAACGTGTCGAGGAGATTGCTTCTGTTTTCATAACCCTTAATTAGGCTAATATTAGGAGGCCTTCGGCCTCCTCTGTGTCCAACACGGGCCCGTTTCGGCGGCGTGCCCTTTCTTCCAACAATGGCGGTTGTGTTGCTGTTTGGCCCCTCGCCCCGCCGCTCTCCCTCGCGCGCTCCTCGCCGCCCTCGCCACCCTCGCCGCCCTTCGCCGCCTCGCCCCGCCGACCATCGCGCCACCCGCCACCGACCCCCACCGCCCGCGCCCCGCCGCCGCCGCCCCCGCCTCCATCACCACCAAACTACCACCACCCAACCACCACCACCCAACCCACCACCACCACAACCACCACCACCAACCACCCACCACCACCACACCACCCCCAACCCCCACCACCAAACCACCACCACCACCTTACCACCACCACCTTACCCACCACCACCTTACCACCCACCACCTTACCACCACCACCTTACCACCACCACCTTTACACACCACCACTTTACCACCTCCACCTTACCACCACTACCTTACCACCACCACCAGCCTTATCACCACCCACAGCAATAATACGATAAATAAATTATTAAATAGATAATTATACAAGTGAAGAAAAACTATATTTTATACTTTTCAACTCAGGAATTTTAAATATAGATATAATACCCTCAAAATATTGTGTAGCTTTGATTTTATAAAGCAATATAATAACCACTTTTTACGCATTCTAATAAACTCAAAATGATTGTTCTGAATTAGAATATTTACAGACAATGAATCTATTAATTAAAAAAAAATATGACGTATTATATTACATGTCGTATTTCTTGGAAATGAAATGGCAAATGAACACTTTAATGAAATAATTCATTTCCAAGTAATTTATTGACATACAATTAATATTTTACAGGCCGTTATATCTCGTAAGATCTTGCCCCATCTCCTTGCCGTAGCCCAGCGTGAGGCACGTCCACAACAACTATTCACGCCGAATAGTCCCCTTTTTAATAAAAGCAAAGAGATGCCACCTCCCGCCTCCGAAGAGGATGGGCAGCAAATTGCAACCTCCCTCCGTTCACCTTTTCCCTTTCGACTAGCAAATTGTGGCACAACACCCAGCCCGGAAGGTGTCACTAGCTGATCAGCTTTCTAGAGTACCCGTCCTCGCCGATCGAGAAGAGTGGAGAGGAATAATCAATTATTTTGTTAAGTAGGTGTACGGGCCCCCACATATAGCCCTATTATTTTGTTCTGTCCTCAAGAATTTTAAAGGTCTAAACAATAGATTAATGAAGCTTCAGCACGAAAGTTAGGGTTATATGGATTGGTAGTGTAATGGTTTCTGATCAAACACATAATCTGCGCTTTTAATACACATCCACATTATTCATCAAGGTTCACACAAATTTAAACAAAATTGGTGGTGCTACCAAAGCACATTTTGTTCGCAATATTTATAAATGCCCCGCTATATCTTACTACAAAATAGATCGGAAAATCTGTTTTCAACCAAGACTCTGAGAGTTAACTGGCTGTCACTCATACCACTACGTCACAGAAACTCTGTATGGTTTCAACTCGAGCCGACGCTTAAAAGCGTAAATTTTTTAAATATAAATTTCAAACTCCCAAAGTCTCGAGTTCATTCTGATCAATCGGGGAATATCAATTTTGAAGAAAATCGGTTGAACGTCCGATAGCCTTGACCAGAGCCGGCCAGATAGATTTTATCACGCTAATAGATTTTTTGGTATCAAGAACCCACAAAACATGGATTCTCAATACACCTTGTAATAGAGTATTTTCCTCCTAAATTTAGAAACAGGATTTATTTACCTCTTCGTTACGTCAGCCCTCTAATAAGATTTTTTTGTCGAAAAGTTGCCATTTTTCGCGCAGCATTATATAACTTTCTCTCTATTCCTTAGCAAGAAAGTAAAAACAGGTTTATATCTTGTTCAGGTTGATCAAACATTACAATACAACCGCGGGGATGCAGGAAATTGTTATAGATAGAAAAATGTATTCTTTTGCTCACATTTTATTAGCTCACTGCAGGTCAGGAAACTTGTATTCTTCAGAAGGGTTCAAGATTTATCAAATATAATTTTAAAATCCTAAGAAACCGAAAGAGAAAATTCAGTGGATATATGAATACTTGTTTCAGAATAACTCTTGGATAATATTTATCAAATAAATTAAAAAGTACTATGTAATTAAATACTGGATGATATTTTCCGTATGTTCTTTCAAATAAATATCGGAAATCTAACGCCAAATTCTAGTCATTTACACCGCCACACCCACACCACACCACACCACACCATTAGCTCAAACCATCCACCATGATCTCCGCTCCGAACCAACTATTACACCGCCCATTATACATCTCGCTCTTCCTCCAATGACTCCTCGTGTCCGGTTCCCGGGCTAGTTCGCGACGTCTCCGCAGGGGGCGCGCGGGCGTGCGCGGCGCCACCGCAGGGCGACCGCAGCGTCCGGGGCGGCGCGACGTTGTCTGATTGGCTCGTGAATGGACGACGGTCGCGCGTGCGGCATTGAGATCTCTCTGGAGAGTACTGGGGCGCGATGACCGGAGAGTACTCGGAGCGTCTGCGAGGACGGCGGAGACAGCGGAGGCGGCGGTGAGGGGGAGGCTGGGCGACGAGAACACGGGTTGATGTTGAGCCATCATTTATTTATTTATTTATTTATCGTATTAATTTCGTAGGTAAATAATTTGTTTTCTTTGCAGTTAATTGTAAATAATTTTATATTTGGTGTTAATGTATTTTAAAATTATTCAGTTTAAATATTTTTATCGAATGTATATTCTAAATACTTAGCTTTAAATACGCAACGATCCTCGACGTCACACCCATAATGTCGGCTAATTGAATTCATTTCCAGGAGAGGTTATAATTAATAAAAAAGATATGAGGAAAAATTGTGCTTGCATAATATCGATCATCAGGCATAAATATTTAATGAGAGATATGCCATTTTGCACATAAATATTCAACATATTGATTGAAAGCGTAAAGTGTTATTTTAATAAAAGCTGTATTTTATCATCTATTCTGTATCTAATCAATTCTATCGAATTAAACATCCAATCATCTATACAAGTAATTTTTGAATTATTTTCTTAGACATTCTCTCGGATGCCTAGACGAAGAGACTACAGATATTAGAGATAAATAATATGAATGTATGAAAAGTATAATAGGAGGACACAAAAAGCTTTTGCAGAAATTTGCAAAGTTTTTCATTTTTTTCTTTTTCACAAAAATTTTTCATTTTTATATTATTGTTCTAAAGGTTAAAATAAGCTTCACACTGGAATCCAACGTCCGGATATTTTGTCAACCTTTCCTCTGGGGTAGAAGGGTAAGATAATATTCCAAAAATTTATTATATTGCCTAGATAAGGCTCTAATTACGTCATAGAATTATAACGATTAAAGGTCATGAAAACCTGATTAAAAGGCACTGGAACGGATCATTTCTGCATTATAAAGAGTTTTCGGCGTAATGTGTCTGGCTGACTACATGTACGTCTTTCACCTGTTTATTAATGTAACTTCTATGTCTTCATCTTAAACCTCTTTCATCCAGGTCTGGGGCATAATTTCCTAACGAGCAGTAGTACATATGTGAGGTTTTGTGTCAATGGGTTTTTATAAATTGTACAAAACAATCATCTTCTACAAAATCCTTCGTACGCCTTCCTTCGGAGGGGAAGTAAAGGCGGCTGTTCCATGTTAGTAGATTTACTTGCATGTAAAAGATCCTCAAGCCTAAATGACGCCTCTGAGCTAAATTCAAATCGCCTGTTTCTCGTCCAAGAAATACCTCCTTTCTCTGCTAGTTGATGAAAGGAGCGTAGCGAAATTTGCGTGGTCAGACGGAAGAGCGGGCCTGATGGCCCGAGTCTCGCCACGTAAAATAAGGCAAATTCAAATCAAAATCAAAATCTTCTTATAATGCATTATTTATAGAAGGTATCATTATTTATCATATGACAAATATTGTTGATATACATAGGGAACCTTCAAATTTCCCTCTAAGAAAGTACAGTGGCGCCATGAAATTCACGGCAAGTTAGTAACCTCTAATTGGTCTTTATCTTATGCTGAAGCGTATGCGCGCAATGGCTACTGAATAGGAGTGTTTAATGTTAATAAGAATATTGAATGAGAAGAAGAATAAGAAGAAAAATGAAGAATAGGAAATGGAAGTATTTCGATAAGACCTGCCGTCTCATCACAAATTCTTTATGAAATATTTTCCTGTTACGAGTCATAGAAAACCACTGAGCGAGCTACAACTTAATGGATCGCCCTTTGAAGTGAGCTTAAATAATAAAATCAAAATAGAAAAATGGATGAATTAATTGATTTGTAGTAATGGATTATAATGCATTAGTAGATTATAATGAATATAGGGAAATGAGGGAGGGGCAATGATACAGTGAAAGGGAGGAGAAGCTGAAATCCTGCCATGAAATCCAGTTTGAAATCCGGTTTTGAAATCCAGTTTCCCAAACACAAGACCCACAGCACCGCCCTCTCCATATCGAATCGCCTCTCCCCGCACTGAACCAGCTTTCTAGGAGCCGACTTCACTCGCGAATTACCACGCACGCGTTCGCATCTTTTCAAACCCGGCCGCACTTGTCACCCGCGCAGCGTCCGCCGCTAGATTCCAGACGGCGCGATAACAAGAGATTAAGCCCCCGGCAAAGAGCCCGCGGATCGGGATTATCGAGTTATCCTCCACCATTACCTCCCTCTTGCTCTCGCTCTCTTGAGCGCGCGCTTTCGCGATTCCTTTTTTTGCCTCCAGCCTCCCCTCCCCCCTCGCTCTCTCTCGAGTGGAGCGGCGCGGAGCAAGCCGGGCCTCGGGTTGGAGAGGGCTCATCTCGGGCCGGCGCCTGTCTCAGGCCGGTAATTCTGCATTCCATGGCGGCAATCTCGGCAGGAATTCGCGCGTTTTTTTGCATCCGTTAATCCGTTCCTCCCGCCGCCCGAGGCCCCGGGCGCGGCGGGTGTGCGGGCGTGGAGCCTTGGAGGCGCTAACGATGTGTGTGTGTACGTGTCGAGCGCGAAACGTGGTAGAAAGCGGGGCAGCGGAAAAGCCAGTGGGCGGGCTGTGGGGAGGGAGGGGTGGGGGCGTGGGGGCGGGGGAAGAGGCGGTGAGGAGAGGCGGGTGGGCGGGGGAGAGGCGGCAGGGTGTTGGGTGGGCGAGGGAAGAGGCGGGAGGAGAGGCGGGAAGAGGCGGGTGGTCGGGTAACCTTCGGAGGCGCCTGTGTGTTGCGATACGTGTGAGAGCGAACATGGATGGTATAGAGAACGGGTCTCGACGTGTTACGGAGAATTTAGATCGGAGGCAGAAAAATGCGGGCAGGATACGTGAAGAGTCCGCGATTGGAAGGTAAGAAGGGGGGGGGAAGGGGAGATGATGGGAAAGGTGTGGGGTTGTACCGGGCGTGGGGGGGGGTAGAATTACGGAAGGGGAAGTTCCGGAAAGGATGGGAATGTTTATAAAAAGTTGGAAAAGGAAAGGGTGATCTGGAAATGGCGGAGTGTTTTAAAAGGCAACAGCGCGAGGTTGCAACTGGTAAAAGATTGAGGGAAACTGAGGTGGTAAGAGACTAGAAAGGTGAGGGGCGGAAAGGACATGAGTGGCGATGTTTAGTAGAGGGGAATCCTGGGCGGGGAAGCAGTCGGCGGGAGTCTCCCGGAAAAAGATTGAGTCAGAAAGCAAGAGCGGCACGAAACGAATGGGAAAAGGCGGGGATTGGAAGTGGCGGGAAAGCTCAATGGGTGGGGTAGGGGTGTTCAAAGAGAGCGGGGGAAGCTTGAAAGGGGCGGGATCACTGGAGAGTGGGCTTGGACAATTAGAAAAGGCGTCAATGTTGAGAAGAGAGTGGTGTCTGAGAGGGAGTGGGGGTGCCAGGGAGCAGGCGGAAACAATTGGAAAAGGCCAGGAAGTTGGGAAGAGGCTAGTGTCCGTGGCGTTTGGGAGTGAGCTGAGGCAATTGAAAGATGCGGGTGTCTGTGAGGGACAGGAGCGCTTGAATTTGAACGGCTACAATGGGAAAAGGCAAGAATGTTGACAATAGACGGGTGCCCGTGAGGTGGCGGGACGCCTGGGAGTTGGGGGGACAATCGGAAAACAAGAGAAAGTTGGGAAGAGATGTGTGAATGTGTGGAGCTGATTTGGGTGCGTGAAAGTGGGCGGAGACATGGAAGTGGGTTGGAAAGGGAGAGGATGTTCAGAATAGGTGGGTGCTCGTGAGGGGTGGGGGGTTGCGAGTGAGCGGGGCAATTTTAAAAGGTGAGAAGGTTGGGAAGAGATGGCTGCACGAGAGAAGTGCGGTACTTGGGCGTGGGTGGGGAGAATTGGAAAAGGCGAGGAAGTTGAAAAGAGGCGGATGACCGTGATGGGCGGGGGCGCTTGGGTGCAGGCGGGGACAATTGGAAAAGGCGAAGAAGTTGGGAAGAGGCGGGTGTCCGTGATGAGCGGCGGCGCTTGAGTGTGGGCGGAGACAATTGGAAAAGGCGAAGAAGTTGGGAAGAGACGGGTGACCGTGATGGGCGGGGGAACTTGAGTGTGGGCGGGGACAATTGGAAAAGACGAAGAAGTTGGGAAGAGGTGGGTGACCGTGATGGGCCGGGGAACTTGAGTGAGGGCGGCAACGCAAGGAAAGGAAAGGAAGAGGCGGCGACGGGATCACCAGATTCCATTCCCGCGTTGCCGACGCGGCTCTCTCCCACTCCGCTGACTCCCCGCCTCCCCTCCACCACCCCTCCTCCCTCTATCGAACCTCTCCGCACGAGCCCCAGCGAGTTCGGCTCGCCTTCATATTGCTTTACTTTGACTTTGCGAACATAAGGAATTTTCATCAAACTTGATTCCTGCGATCCGCTGGCAGCAGCCCCCACCTCACCGACCTCACCCGCCGCCCCCGCCGCCCTCACCGCCTTTACCGCCCAGCGATTATGAGCTGGTTATCCGCCGCCCGACCGCCACCCCCGATGCTGCCCGATAATCGGCCACCTAGAATTCCGAAAGGGACGGCGGGGAAGGGAGAGGTTTGGGATCTTAGGAGCTGCCTTCAAGCATTCTGTTGTTTTAGCGCGATTGTTCCTTTTTGCTTGCATTTCTAAAATGCTTGTTCAACGTGCGGTAAACTTATTGAAGGCGGAGACCCTTTTTATGTGCTGTAGGAATTCTGATGTAGTAAAGTCTGATTTTAGACAGAATAGTGGTATGAATATGAACAGTTTAATAATTTTCACGTGAAACAAACACGTAAACAATTTTATAGCTATTAAACCGTCTCATTTTGGGTAAAAATGCAATTTAATTTATTCTTTCTTCCTCCAAATATTTCATTTGTGTTAAGCCATCTTTTATTTTTCCTACATGAGTTGTGGAGAAGGTTGGGGTGTGTAGATACAATAGACGAAAATTTAAGTAAGTGGGTTTTATTTGTCTTAAATTTAGAACGTTACTATAGCAGTAGAAATGAAATATCGATGGATAATAAAATAAATTTTTAATTGTGAATAAGATAATATACTTGTATTTTGATAATGTTTTATTGCATAATTAATTTAAGGATTTTTTCAGTGACTGTATGATCAGGTCGATCGTTTGCATTATAACAATTATCTCAAGTAGAAATTCATAAATTGTTCGATATAAATTAGAATTGTTTTAAGAAAATGGAATGGCAGAGAACTAATATATCAATATAGTTCTCAAATTACAATTATAGGAGAAGTCCTCATTCGTTTTCAATAACTAACACTGTAATCATTTTACTTTTTGTTTTTCTTAGCAATGGTAATTGGTCCCAACGAACATTATTAACTCTGTTGTGTTTTTATAGTTTGTTACGGAACCTGAGATTGTTTCATGAGTTGTTCTTAGGGAATCTTCTTCAGCTGATTTGCTGAAAGCATATTATAGCAAGTTAAAATACATTTATGATTCACTCAATTGTCAGTTGCACTCACACAATAAAATAGGGTGTAGGTATAATTTTTATCTGAAACTTACAAATCCAGAATAAACAATGAGAGAAAATGTACTTTTAGATCATTTGGTTTTCAGTAATAAATGCAAATCTTGCCCTTCTCAGAGGCATTATCGTGATACTATCTGCTAATAATACCGTATACTTCAAGTTATGTCATTATTTTCATTTCCTTAAATTGTTTTTTATAATTTGTCTACATTTTGGTAACCTCTTATAATATTTTAAAATTTAATGTATTGTACAAGAAATACTTACATATTCCTAACAAAAGGCATCGAGCAAGACTGTTCAATAAACGAACGTAGGATTAAAGTGTAATGGTGTCTGATGAGAGAAGTAAAGATGGAGAAACTGTAATCATTATAAATAATAATAATAATAATAATAATAATAATAATAATAATAATAATATAGTAATAATGTCATTATTCTGATTGTTTATTTTCGCATACAGTGTCATATAATTGTTCGTTGCTTTCAAGTTTTAACCCTTTTACATAATCTGACCTACGGGTGAAATTTGTGAAGATATTCAACAATTCTTCCTCAATTTTGTTTATAAAAAATAATGTTCTACTGTTTTTAACCCAACTTTCTTTCCCTCGTCAATACCATGTCATAATCTGAGGGCCCTTGCTTAACAATTGTTCTAGGGAAGGGCGTGCATTGTTCTGAATTTTTCCTGCTTCCGTTACGGGCGAATCTCCTCTCCGATTCCGCCGCAATTTCGCCGTTCATCCTCCATCCTTCCCCTCCCCGTCCACCATCCGTCGCTTCCGCTGCAATCTCCCGTCAACGAGCGATGCCCCACCCTGCCACACCGCTCCACCCCCTAAGTTCCTCTCCA
>BOPP01000068.1:2487117-2515383 GCA_017312745.1 Gryllus bimaculatus | reverse complement strand
GATGGGACGGGGAGAGGACAGGATGGGACGGGGAGAGGACAGGATGGGACGGGGAGAGGACAGGATGGCAAGGAGAGAAGGTGGGTTGAAAAGGGAAGAGGACAGGATGAAACGGGGAAAAGTCTGGATGGGGCAGGGAGAAGAAAGAACTGCACGGAAAGAGGCCAGGTTGGGACGAAGAGAGTACAGGATGGGTGGAAAGAGAACAGGAGGGTTCTGGGAGAGCCCAGAACGGAATGAGAACATGCCAGGAAGAGAGGGAGCCGTAGAGTGCAGGGCGGAAAGAGGATAGGACGGGTCAGGAACAGATCAGGACGGGTCGAGGCCGGGCGAAGAGAGGGCGATGTGTTGGGGCGGCGGCTGGCGAGGGTTTTGGGCGCCGACGGGCCTGGAGCGGGGTTGGGTGTGTCGGGCATGGGCCAGCGGGTGAGGGGGTGAGGGGGCGAGGGCAGGACTCCCGCGGCGCGCGGCCCTCTGTTTGCTTAGAGGGAATTGTTTTCGTTTCGGGTGGTAATGTGCTAACGTGAATTAAAGGTCACTCGACATACAACACAAACGCGCTGCCTTCCCTAAAGTACATGAATAATTTAACCGCGTGCCCCCTCCTCTCTGTTTGTTGACGTGTTATTTTTCTAGATTCGCCTCGTGTGTTTAAGATATTTAGGCCGTGAACGCTGTTGTAACAATGTGTGTTTTGTGTGTTGTATCTCGCTCATTATAATAATCTGTCAAGAGATTGTCGATAAAATTCAGTGAGTAAAAAGAACAGAAGAACTGCATTCCGTGAACAGATGTATGACAGGACTAAATTCTTCAATTTGGTAGGTAAATTGAATTTCAAATGAAAATTTGAAGGTATTTTAAAACACAATTTGTAGAAAGGAAGTGCACAAAAATTGATGGTGAATGTCAGCATTTGAAAAGTAGATATACTGTTTTTTTCTTCCAGTGGTACCCCAATCTTCAAAAGTTAATTCACAGTAATCGTAACAATGTTTTAACCATCTTATGTTGTTTGAATTTTTTCGAAAAAGTTAGTAAATATTTGAAGACATTGGAATGACATAATTTTCTACTACTATTCTTTTCAAATTATGTGTAATTAATGTATAAAATATTTCACGCCAAGCAATTCATCAAAATACCAAAAGTATACCTGTATTGCAAACATTAGAAAATTGTTGTATCCTGACATTACAATCTACAAAGAAATATAATTTAAGGAAATCTCAATCCACAGTTAATGTATATTAACTTTACAATAAAAAGTTAAGTGGTGTATTGTCTTTCAAATTCCTCTTTTTCAATGATAAAAGTGAACTTTAACTATGATATTGAATTAAAACTACTTGCTATCTTAGCTAAACGCAGCAAATTCCATAAAAATATGTCAAACCGTACAAAAGAGCTACAAAATACAAGTTAATTGTGTGTAGAAAATGAGGGAACGAAGAATCAACTCCTTTACATCCTCCACCTCCACCTTTATCTTTATCTTTTCTCCAACTCCACATTCGTGAACGCCTCGGTCTCCTCCACCACATCGCCCTGCACCTCCACATATGTCATCATATTCACCTCAATGTCCACATTTACTGCCATCTAAACATCCACTTCCACAGTCACCAAAGAAAATCAGAGAATGAAACGGTGAATGTAATTGCAGGTGAATGTTAGTTGTTTTAACATAGAAGACACCAGTGTATTCTCTGTCGAGAGATACAAACTACGAAATCTCCATCCCCTTCTCCTCCTCCTTCTCCCCCATCTCTCCCACTTCCTCGGTTCGTCTCCAGCCTTTGGTGTGGTGGGGGAGGCTCCGTTTGAGAGTTGGGCGTGCAAGTTTAAATCCGCGCCGTTCAGCGCTTATGTTGCTGCGCGGAGCTAATTAGAGGCGTCTGCCGCAGGGAGCGTCACTGCTGCGCACCCGACTTCACGCGGGAAGGAATCGTTCGCGTCCTTGAGAACGAATCTTCCATGCATCACCCACTTTCATACATGAATCTGAGCAAACAAAAAGATACGATGTCATTTTTTTTCGGGATTTGTGTTAACAGAGCGAAATTATTCTTAATTCGTAAATTCAACTTTTATAGCATAAATGTTTGAGGCCTATGTGATGTACGTAGGGGGTCTTTTAACTTTTAGTGGCAAGCGTTTGCTACATGGGACATAGAACATCTATGATTGCTCTCCAAACGTTGAGGTTCTGGGATCCAGTTGGGGTTGGATGCAACGTAGATGTGTAGGTATTTGGCATTTTAGAGTCAAATTAATCCGACTTTTGCCAGCTATCTCAGTGCTGTCAGGTCAGGGCCTTGTTTTTATTTAATATCTACGCCTAAGTGCAAGGGAGTCGTGTAATGAGCATCATGTATCCCTTTACCGGATCTTGCATACTCGACCTGCCTGAGCATTTCTTTCGTCACACAGCTATAAAAAGTTGTGACGAATGTAATAGGAATATACATATATATTTTACCCCGACCGAATATCGAACTGAGGAACGCACCTCGGAAGCTAGCGCGCTGTCTGCGAGCCATCTGAGAGGCAATGTGACATAAATGAATCGGCAAAATCAGCTGTACCAGTGTATTTTGCGGCGATGAAAGTGATGGAATCCACATACTTTGAAATGGACGTGTCCCGAAAACTGAGAGGAAAATGATTGGGAATGGGTTATACATTCAACATAGGACGTACCTACTGTTCAGGGTACTTTAAGAGACAATTCTATTGACTAATAAAAATAATTGCAAAAACATTTACAGGAAAGGTTGAGGCTGCAAGAAAAACTAATTATGACTGGGAAAATAGTAGATAGCAGAACTGAGACTTGACGGTTTGAGTAAATTGGCATACGTGTGTGCTGTCAAAGAAGGGTTGTAGACGATTTTATACGGCTGTTTCATTTCAGGTGCTGAAGACACACATATTTACAAGGTGAAACTGTTACGTCCACGCCTGGATATAGTTAGTTTAGGAAGTGCACGGTAGATTAGTGTTTACTATCTGTACGTGGCAAGTTGTTTCCTCCTCAGGGGCTTTATCCTCATGTAACATATGGTCTCGAGTCTTGATGCGAAAAAAACGTTCATCTAGATTGAATTCCAGATTTGAAAAGTTAGTGACCATAATCCATTACCCAACCTTCTGTAGGATGTAGTTTTTGTAATGGAGTGAGGTCTTCAGCCTAGTCACGTATTATCAGGTAATCAAGTTGTTTTTTTTTAAACCAGTGGTCTACTAAATATAAAATTGCACGTACTTCAAATGAGCTCCTTGTTTATCTGAGTTCTCACTTCGCTTAACATGAGAATGGAGGATTTAGTTACTTGGCCGTCAGTACTGTGAAATCAAATCTGTAACACATTTATCTAAGCAAATAATGTTTATCACGTGTGAGCAAAACTTTCTTCTCTTAAGTTATTGCCATCAATACCGTTAAATATATTTTATTCAAAATTCAACTTGTGACATTTTGTTGCAAAGACTAGTATTCGAATTTGAGACTTGAAGGTGAAGTACATTTACATAAACACATTTGTAGTATGACTTCAATTAACCGAAAAATACTTAAAAGGGGGTAGAACTACAGTACTTCTTTAATGTGCACATGAGATCACTATCATTTGTTATTACGTCTTAATGTGTTTCATTATTTTGGAGTGACTGAAAATATAATCTTGTTTATTAGTTAAATATTCGGCATTTTCAGCTAAATGTATTTTTGCTACGTAGGCAAGGAAGATAAACTGTTCTTAATATTAAATGTACGTGGAAGACTCCCAAATAAAATTGTAGAAAGTACAAATACTCCTGTAGAAAATTTAATAATTAAGTGAAGAATAAGCGAGTAAAAGAAAACCAGAGATATAAAACATTCGCAAAATGAATACCCATCCGAAAAAATTAATTCCTTGACTTTTACGTACGGTCTGTTCCCACATCTGCTTCCACTTCATTGCTTCTGATTTATACGCCTCATCCGCTTCGTTATCTGCCTGAAACGCACGTGTGTCTGAGCGGATCATCAGCCGCGCGAATGAAACACGCCCTCTTCCCCGATTTCCCTGGGCTGACCGCTCGTCCTCTCTACCTTTCGTGCAGATGCACCTTCAGCAATCATTAGCGACGCCGGATACCCGCCGCTCGTATTTCGGCCATTCCGAATCCACTTAAGGGGCGGGCGCTCCGGAGACCAATAACGCCGGTGGCGGAGGACGTGACTTCAAATCTCGGCCGCCTGGGACATCAGGTCGCTCCGCACCGCGCGCCATGGCCCCCTCCCTCTTCCCCCTTCCTCATCCCCCCAACGGCGTTCACGGCCCCCCTCCTGGCTTTCGGCCTCAGTGTTATTCTTGGCGGCCGCAGAAGGCGGCTTTGATTTTTATTCATGCTTTCCTTGGGAATAATTCACGGCGGAGCGTTCCCTGCCCGCGTACATATTTCAGAAGGGAAGACAGCTCTGTGTGTGAGAACTTTTTACTTGTTTTATTGCGTCTGTTAATCTCTTGCAGTCGGATTAAATTATGGATGGCGCTCGTCGTGGTGCGGCCAGACACACAGCGCCGTGGCCCCCTCTGAGGAGGGGGGAGGGGAGGGGAGGCGGAAGGAGTAAAGATGCCACGGGGCGCATAAGGCGGCTGGTGTCTGTACTTCGCAAGTAAACAAGCTTTACTTACAAGATGCCGCACTCTCATGGTCGCCACAGCGGCTCGAATTCGATTGCATCATCTGTATAAGATATAACGTAAAATAGAGAATTCGGTAATAATAACAACTAAGGTATTAAATAGAAATAGAAAATTTGGGGAAATAATAAGCCGATAAATGGTCTGCTCTTACTTTATTCTTTGACGATGCCGGCTCCTCCGTCAGTAAATTTCTAACTTATATGCCTTAGGACAGGTTTACTCTTTCTAGCAGTGACCACCTGGTGTTTGTTGATGTGGGGTGAAGTTGTATGCAGGGTGGTTCTTAGATGGGGCTGGTGAGTGTATTCGCTGCAGAGGGCGTCCTCGCAACCCGTCCTCCCCGCCTCGCGTTTCGGCAGCCCCTCGCTCCAGGCCCGCGCTTCAGCCCCCTTCCCTCAGTCCTCTTTCCCCCCATAAACGCTAATGAAATATAGCGAATAATATCTGGCCGGGAATTCTTTCCGTCCCCGTGGTATAATTTTATGTGGCGACTGCATTGCAGGCGCTTAAAGACGATGCCTCGAAAGGAAAAACTTGAGCGGACGGTAGTTGTGTGTGTGTGTGTGTGTGTGTTTTGTTGCGGAGGTTCCTTTGTACAAGTGTTGGGATTCCGAAATGAAACGGGCGAATCGATGATAATTTGCGCACGCCTCTTGTGATGATTTACAAACGCGGCTCGCCTTCGAGCGGCCTACAGCGAGCTTCGTAGCGAGGAATTTGCGGCTCGGAGGCTGATTAAATTAAAGAATCGCAAGCAGCTACCCTCCCCCTCTCCAGCAGTATATACTCGATTATAAATGGCCATCTGAATATGCAGAGCGGAGAGTTCAACTTTATATGTCGCAACAGCTTGTGCGCCCAGACTTGTTCTTAGTTGGTAGGCACAGTTGGGAAAGAAGGTTGGTAAAGAGTCTGTACCAACTGAGAGAAAAAAAAGATTCTGGAAAAGTGTATAATATTCCGTTCTTGTGCGTTGCAGCAGATATATAGACAGTTGTAACAGTGCATGAAAATATAACCAAATTTTTAAGAAAATTCCTATTAGAATGAAGGTCCTTTGCCAATTATTCATTAAAACTCTATGCAAGTAGATAATTTATTTTTTGTTGATGGAAAAGCAGAATTATCATTATTTCCTAACAACAAAATAGAAAGTTGATAATAGTTGAAAATATCTACATCAGAAGGCGATGTATAGATCAACAGCGTATAGTTAGTGAATATCATCATTAACTAATATGTGGTTTTGAGGGTCTAAATACCATAAAATTTTGAATTCAGGTGCTTTTTTTCAGAATTCATTCATATAAAGGGAAATACCTGTACCTAACGTTGGATTCGATCACTACATTGGTGTCGCACTATTTGGTTCGGCACTTCATGTTTAGTGAAGAAGTATTACAACTAATAAATTAGCATAGGGTTTCTATTGTTCGCTCCGCGAACTAAACGCACTAAACACATACTTTTTTCTCGCTTCGACTACATAAACATGCAGAAGAAAAATAATTCTTCATGTCTCAAAAACTTGTTTTGTTCATCAATTTTTACTACAGTCGCAATGACATGATCCAATACTGTTTATAACCATAAAGCGCATACCATAGCAAGAATATCAGTGTCAGTACATATCAAGAGTTCAAGATAATCATAAATATTGCTATATATTTAATATTTGATTTACTTCTAAAAAACACGAAGATAATGAATTCCCTAGTCTTATGTTGAGAGGTTAGAACAACAATCTAGTCAAGTCCCAATCCTTGGACAAAACTAGTTTTTCATTATTAAATAAATAATAATGATAATAATAATAAATAATTATTATTAATAATAATAAAAATAATAATTAAAACGAAAGACCACGATACCATTCTCGTATAAGCTGGTACACATTTCCAACTCTTTTTGAGTGTTCCTTGGGAGAGGTATCGACTGCTTTGCAAATAGCTACATAGGTCTCTTCAACACTGCTGATCTGCTAAGCCTGCGGAGGTGTTTGGGTGGGTCATGGGTGAGACGCAAGAGTGATGAGAGCAAACACGCGTACGCAAACGCCTCCGCCCCCCCCCGCCACCCTGCGAACACGCGCCGTCGAAGATGAAACGCGCGTCCTAATAGCTGCGTGCGGGTGAGAGCGCTCTGTCCGGCGAGTGAAGCGATGCGGCGCGGGAAGTCCGCGAATTAAGGCATTGCGAGGGGACTGCGATCCCCGCCGCTTGACGTCCAGCGCGCGGCCGACCGCCGAGCGTGCCTCTGCTTCATCGGGCGACCGACTGACTGACTGCCGCCGACAGACATCAGTCCCATACGTAACACCCCTGCCATGCTAATAGAGGATCTCATTCATTGTCCCACGCGTGTCAGCACGCGCGGCCCCGCGCACGGCCCCGCGCACGGCCCCGCGCGACCGGCCCCGCGCACGGCCCGCGCACGGCCCCCGGCACGGCCCGCGCACGGCCCGCCGCCCGCGCACGGCCCGCGCACGCGCCGCGCACGGCTCAACGCACGTCCCCACGCACATCCCACGCAGTCCCACGCAGCCCACGCGCACGGCCAGCGCCAGCCACGCTGGCCCCACGCACGGCTCCAGCACGCTCCACCACGCCCGACTACGGCTCCACGCACTGTTTTCACTCACCCCGCGACGCCACATGCTCGCCACACGCCTCTCCCCCAGCTCTGTGGTCCTCACTCCGCCCGCGTACCGGACCCCCTACTCCCCGCCTGCCTTATCCACCGCTCACCGCCTCATCTGGCCACCTGCCAGAAAATAATAATTCATGCGACTTCATCTTCGCGGATTTTAACTCCTCTTTTCAACTCTGCTTTCTCCCTGATTCTTCACGTCTGTGCACGCAAACCGCTCCTTACGCCGCTTCACCCCCCCACGTCAACACGGCAGCCACTCACACACCTCTTGCCCTCCCCTCATATGTTCTATACCCTGCCCTGGCCGTCGTCTTAGAAGTGTCGACTGGAAGAAAAGAAATGACCTCACAATATTTACAGATATCTGGCTAAACTAAATTAATCGAACTACCTTGTCCCGCAATAGTTTAATCACCCCCGCACAGCGCATTCCGCACGCGTTCGATGTATCAATTTGCTTTAAAAAAGCGAACACTTTTCATTAATGCTTTGCGTTAACACTTTTCATTAACGCTTTGCGTTAACACTTTTCATTAACGCTTTGCGTTAACACTTTGCATAAACGCTTTGCGTTAAAAAAAAGCTACCGTTCGCCCAACGCGCGTGCCCAACACTCTCCCTTTCTTGTCTGCCAGTCGCACTGCCTCTCCTGTTCTCCAATCGCTCACCTCTCCCATTATCCATTCGGCCTTCGACATCCCTCCTCCCCTTCCGCTCGACCGGCGCCCTCGCACCTTCCAGCCCACCCGCTCTCCCGCCCCCCTCGCCCGTCCGCGCGCGCGCGTCCGTGGCGCGTGATCGCACGCTGTGCTGTCGTCCGCCACCCGTTGTCCCGTGTCCCTCTGTTGCGCGCCATCTCTTTGTCGGCGCCCCTGCAACGCGCTCGCCCACCCCGCGCGCGACACCGTCCGTCCGGCCCGACCCGTGTCATTGGCGCCCGACGCAGTTGGTCTGTCCTCGCACGGAGCCCTCGCCTGTGAACCCTTTCAGGCTTCCACCGTGCAGCTACGAGTTGTTGCTTTGTCGGACTCCATCGGTCTCTCTCAGGCTGTGTCACTCTTTTGGATCTTTCTTCTGTTGGTAGCAGGTCACCTGCTTATGGTGTGGGATTCAAACCGGTCGTTTATCTTTATTTCATCTCCCTTACCTAAAACTACTAAACGCAGCCTCTCATCGAACTAATATTATTCAATTCAACTTCATCCGTCACGACTAAGTCGCCTCTTTTCATCCCTCTTTCTCTCCCCCTCATGCCAAGAGCTCTTATTTTACTTTTGCTGGCGACCAGACACTTTTGCTGGCGACCAGACACTACCAGCTGGCGACTTTTGCTGGCGACTGTTCACTGACGTGGTATGTAATAACACGCTCCGCAAATCCATCACTGGCAAAAACTCATCTTGTCTCAGTACTACGTCCACCCTGCTCTATCTATTATCACACACCTACTCTCCCATTTCTCTTTATTTCTCTCTTCCTCTCTCTCTCTCTCTCTCTCTCTCTCTCTCCCTCTCCAATGAAGCTACAGTCTATCTTGTTCTTTGATCTACTATTCGTGTTATTGCCGCATTCGCTCCGTATCATGCGGAGCTCTGCAAGAATGTGTGATTTGCCGCAGACGAAAAAGTTTTGTCGGCTTCACCATTTATTTTGAACGCCTGTCATTACACAATTGTTCAGACATCATTTAAACCGTGCCATCTTTATCGCCGTCATTATCATCAATATCATCATCATTATCATACATCCATCAAACCCATTAATCTCGAGTACGACGAGATAAAAAACTTGGGGCAAAGAATCCACACTTAGTATGATACAGAAAGGTCCTTCTAGAGAGCAGGTGTTTCCAGATTTCGCCATTAACGTCTGCAAGCCCGGGAACTTTACGCCAGTCGCCGGTTCAATAGCGCCCAGCGCACTCGGCTTGTTTGTATCTTCCGGAATGGTGCAAAGTATGGCTGCGCGCTCATCCCCCAGGCGCCTACTGGCGGAGTAAACAGGCGCCTTTGACGCGTCCGCCGCGGGGCGTGGGGAGGGGGGGGCGTGGGGTGCGGTGTGTGGGGCGCGTGGCGATGCGCTGCCAAGTACCTGCGCGCGCCGGCTGTTTGCGCGCGCGTGGCACCCTTCGCGATCAAAGGTCGGCACGAACGCCGCGCTCGAAAAGGTTCACTGGTTCTCCCCGCCCTCCGTTTCGGTTTTTCCTCGTCGCGCGGGTCCACTACTGCTCTCTACGACCGCGTCACTCTCCCTTCTGTCCAGCTGTCACCAAACTACGCCACGCCCAGTCTGCTTTTTCGGTTGTTCGCTCCCACATTCCTACTCCTTGCGTTGTCGATTTTCTCTTCCAAGCTACCCACATGTCCCCACGCACGTCCCACCGCACGTCCCCACGCAAACGTCCCACACGCACGTTCACCACGCTACTCACACCAAGTCCCAGCAACCTCCGCACGTCCACACGCACGTCCTACGCACTCACACGCGGTCCATACCACGTCCACACGCAAGATCCACGCACGTCCAACACGCACGTCCAACACGCCAACGTCCACACGAAGCACGTCCACACGCACGTCCACACGCACGTCCACACGCACGTCCAAATACGGGCACGCCACTACGCAGTCACACGCACGTCCACACGCACGTCCTCACACGCACGTCCACACGCAACGTCCACACGCACGTCCACAGACGCTCCACACGCCGTCAACGCACGTCCAGGCACGTCACACGGCACGTCCACGGCCAGTCCACACGCACGTCCACTATTGTCTCTACACAAGTCCTCACGCACGTTTCCACGTAAGTCTCCACGCACGTCCCCACGCTCCTCACTCCCAAGCTTCTCACCTGCTCGCTTCATTTATTAGCTCTGCGCCTCCCAGCTCCACTCCTTCCAACTCTTCAACGTTCCGCGCCTGAGCTCTCCGCTCCTGCCTGCTCATCACCTGCCCTAATATCCCCTCCCTCTTCTTGCTCTGCCAATTTGCCTCGCTTTACCTTCCCTCTTCTCACTGTTCCTCTAAGTATTACCTTGTTCCGCAACTGTTTAGCCCACCTCTTCTCTCTGTCTCATCGCTTCTTGAAGCCTCACATTCTGGTGCGTCATTTTCCCCTTCTGCCTCTTCGTTCTTCTATGTCTTCCTTACTGGACTCTCTAATATTCCTTCTGCACACCCGTCTTCTTTCCCCCTGCTTTCGACTGCTTTTTCGGTAATAATTATTCGCGTGATCATTAGAATGTCCCTTATATTTCAACTTTTCAAAAGTTGAACTCTACTTCCTACACACCAATTTCGTTCTAATCAACAAAGAACCACCAATAAAAATGTTTGCTCAATCGGAAAACTTTAAGGCGATCCCTTTTGACCATGCAGTTTTGAATGTTTACCGTGAGAATTTTGTTGTGTGATGTTTAATTTTCTATTTCATTAACTACAATTACACATTGATAAGCTTAAACTCTCCGTTTTTATATGTTAATTGTAATGCAAAAACCGATAAATGTAATAATAATAATAATAATAATAATAATAATAATAATAATAATAATAGCAATAATAACAATAACTAATAATAATCGTGCATTATGATACAGTAAAACGTTTCATAAAAATATCGGAAACGACAGTGTTCCATTTTATAAACAGGTTCCCGTCTTCTTTTGGCGCATACCTTCGAATTGCACTGGAAACAAGTCTCCATCCGGCATGTAAATGCATCAGAATTCAAGGCTTTGCATTATTGACTTACGTAAGATAGCTGGCAAAGGCAATATATGCATTGAAAAAATATTATTAGTGTTAATTTCAGTCATCTTAAGGAGAATAAGTATTTTACAAGAGAACACATTTTTTCCGATAAGAGGTCAAATGTTTACCTAAATCCATTCCCGAAACTCTATCCTTGTTTGGTGTCTGTGTTTCAGCGGAGACTAAGACAAAAGTGGTTCAAGTTATTCTGGAAGAAAGATGAATGAAAGAAGAAAAATCAACAAAGAGATACATTCTAATTAAAAAGAATCTTCCAGATTTTCTTTACAAACATCGACTGTTCGAATTTCGTAGTAAAAAAAGATCCAGCTCATTTACGATTATAACAACATTCTCACATAAGATGAACTTAACAATGATCGTTTTAGATTGTTGCTGAAGATCATAAGAAGTATCCAAGCTCTATTAACTTCTCTCTTTTTATTTAAATTAAGTTTGAATGTTCGTTCATTCAAATAGTTTTTTGATCCAACAGATATATAACTTATAAATAAAGGCGTTTTTCGTTTAGATGTGCTCATTATTTATAAAATGTATATTTCTTCATTTTTTCGTATTGTTTGAGAAATTGTTAAACGAACTCTTAAGTAATTTGATTCAGAATATTTTAAACAACTTCTGAGGTGCGAATGTTTCCAAAATTGAGAAAAATTAAAATGAGACCAGTTTACCGATAATGAGAATAGTTTACGGTTCTTAATGCAATTGTTTGTTACATATACTACGTTCCACCTCCAACTACAAATTGTTCGGCAATCGTCTTGAAATTGTCCAATTAGGTTGAAATTTTGCGCAGATCATTTTCTTCATGAGAGAAACCAGAATATATGATTGAAGAAGCAAAATTACTTTCGGAAAATTATCTACCAACTAGCTTAAGGTCATCCTGGTGGTCATTCGTCGTGTTCCAGCCCATTATTTTCTCTTTTACCTCCAATATCCAGCCATAATCCCTGGCTTCCTCTTACACGGTGTTTATCGTGTTCTTTCTCTGCCCATCGCATAATGGAATCGGGGAGAGCGGTTGTCGTCGATGTATCGGGAGGTGGCTGGCTACTCAGAGTTGCCACCTCCGTCACTAGCACGATCCCCTTTTCCTTAGTCAAATTAGTGAAACTTTAATTTAAAAAATAAAACAATTAGAAAAAGGAAAATTAAAAACGCTGTTTTGTAGTAAATTGTATCTACTTTAATTTTGTAGAATGCATACTTTTAGTTAGGATTACTAATTCTGGAGATATATGCAAAAACTGAAGAAAAACACTTTTAATTGACCCCTCTGACACCAGCTCACCCCCACACTTCAGGATTTTTATTATTACATGCGTTATAGATGCCAACAAAAGAGCATGCTAACTTCGAATTGTTTTTTTCGACCACCACTTTTTGAGTCTAATTTGACTTACTATGGCCATACCTGCAAACCTGCCTCAAGAAGCATCACAGAATGTTGGATCGGGAGGTGGCGCGTGTATATGAGCACGGAAGTGTGTGGCGACGCCGAAGGATGTGGGGGCGGTATGGATTGGTTACGGTAGAGGCAGAAGCGCGGATCTGGTAAGAAGAGGGGGCAGCGGGTGGGCGGAGACTGGGAGCAGAGGGTTGCCGAGCGGCAGGGGCGGCGGACCGGACGCAGAGCGAGGCGGAGGGAGGGGGCGAGCGAGACGGGGCGGGCGGCGCGGGGGCGTAGACCTCCGCAAACAGCCCGGCGTTTGGACAGGGCGCTCGCACTCCGTCTCCTTCAAATAGGATCCGGAAGGCAAATGTTGGATGAGGGGAACCATGGCTACTTTATGGATCAAAGTTTCGTGCGCGCCGCGGCCCATTGCGCGGGCGCGTGCCGAATGTCGCGTCTCGCGCCGGCGAACGAATCCTCACGATAAAGACCCGCTCGCGACGAGTAAATATTCGCTCGTCTCGCGGATCGCGAATCGGTTCGCTTTCCCTGTTTCCTTGTTCTCGTTTCGAAGCCCTCGAATTTGATCGGCGACGGCTCTGGAATGACGGGATAACTGCGAGCGCTGGACACGTCTTTGATTTGAATTTTAGGTGAGGTTGACGATTAGTAATATCGAAGTAAAGATAATGAATTTCCGCTGCTTTTCTAATTGTTTGCGATACAGGTAATGTAACACGAAATAATTAAGAAAAAGGGGTCTTTGGGTTCTGGTCTCTGTTTTAGAAGATGATACTTGACAACTAATAGTGCTTGTACTTTATTTTGTAAATAAGAGTACATATATTATCTATTGATTCCGGTTCTTAGAGGAATTACATGCATTTATGTTTTGATATTGAATATATCTTGTATTTATTCTACATTTCAAAACACGCGAATGAATAAAATGTAGCGAATTATTTTTAGATTGGATGAATGAAACAATATCTTTGATAAATTGAAATGATAAGAATTAGTACAATATATTATGAAATACTGACCTGTCACTTGCCAGATTTATTTCACAAGATAATTAATTTTTTCTTAATAAATTGCATTTCTATAGTTATATACAATACATTAAATGAAAAGTTCTACAAGTAAATAAAATTCTGCTTTATGAGATTGCATGCATTCTTCTCATTGTAAAAAATATTAGGAGATCTTGTAAAAATGGGTAATTAACGTATTATCACTCGACAGCAATTGGTACGGTAGAATTGTACAAAGAATTTTAGAACTAAAGTAGAATTTCACCCGCACAATGCCACTAAATCTGAATCGATAGTAGTATATTCGTAGGCGCACAGTTCTGCCTGGCTGTCTCGAAACAGCAGTCGCGTTTTGCGCGAAGGAGATGCGATCAGGAGCCGTCGGAGTGTTAGCGTCGGAACCCCCCTCCCCCCCGGCGGGTGGCGGGCGAAGGCGCCGGAGAGCGTTTGTATCAGATCAGCAGCGGCGGGCAGCGCCTCTGGCGGCCGGCCCATAAATCACGGCTCGGCGGCCGCAAGACGTTGAGTGAAGGGCCACGTCCCTTGACGTCAGTCGCGCCCTTCGTGGAGATGCAGGCCCCTCTGTGGCGCTGACTTCATGCACAAGCGTTGCTCTTGGCCCCGAGGCCATTTAGATATATTTTAGACTACTCCACTCGTGAAATTAACCGTACATACACCGCCCTGATTGACGCGTTTTGTATCTCGAAAAGGTTTACGGTTTTTCTATCTGATTTTTCTTATTGCTTCTCCCTACTGGCCAGTTATAAGCTGCGACTCATCTATCTTAGGACGTGGTATGTATCGATCAACGTGTTGAAGTTCAATAAACCGCGTATATACTACTATAAATATGGGGATTTCAGTGAGATGTCATTTTTTCTTTTCGCTTTAGAACAATGCCGTTTAGTATAAAAATTCATTTCATGTTATGACGAAACAAAATTTCTGATTATTATGGCATTTTATGGCATTTTTCGTCATAAGTCATTTTTTAACTTTTTAAATCTTTTTTCGCACTTTCGTGATTTCATCAATTTTAATATCATTTTAATAATATTTACTTCAAACAATATTTGCAAGGTGCAAAAATGTTCAGCACAGAATTCCTGAGTAGCATATTCGATTTCTTCACTCATGTGTTGTAATGTCAGCCGTTGTGTGTACTATGTAATCTCAGGTTCCAGTGCGGTTTATCGACACCATTGTCCGTTCGATTTTGCGTTAAAGGCAGTGATTTTCTTTTAAAGATAAGTCCAAACCCAAAGTTTGCAAGCTGAGTTCACTTGAACAAAAGGCGGAAGCCTCGATTACATCAGTAACATATCCAACAGCTTGAGGTTTTCATCTGAAGGGTTTTGATCAAATGTTTTAAGTAATTTTGTTTTTTTAGGGCATTTTCAAAGCATTTCAAGAGAATTTTACTGCTCATTTCTGGCAATGTTTTAAGTCATCAAAATACGCCCCGTAACTATAACATAACCCCTTTGATTTTTACGTGCTTTCAGTGCTTTTCAATATTTGTCTACTTTTGAAGGTAACTTTATTCTTGGAATAAACTTATTAGATACCACAATCGCTTTGGAAATTCTCGGATAAATTGTCTCTATTCATGAATCTGATTCATGATCTCTATTCATGAATCGAGGATGCATTGACAATTTTCAAAGCACTTGTGATATTACCTATGATAATCTACAGCATTTAGCAATCTGACAACATGACATATGCTTCATCGTATCATGTGTTTGAGTAATATATTCTTCTCATTCGTACGTCTTTATTCATACATATGTATTCATAAATATGTTTAATAAAGCATTTATCCCTCCAAAATATTACAGCATTTAGAATTGTGCGGAGCTGTAGATTCACAAAGATTAAATTGTGAAAATTGTGAAATTGAAAAATTGTCGTCAAAACCATTGAGCACATTTAATCGTTAAAGAACAAGATGCGCCTCTGGACTTGAATCAAACTATTTTCACCTTTGTAAAACGTTCCTATTGATTAAAGAATTTCATCTATTTGTATTCTTTGCAGAACTAATTTATCTACGCACGACATCCACATACCCGTGCACAACGAACGAAGGCTTCATTATTTAGGAAAAGAAAAATTAAATTAATTGTTAACGACGTCATGCTTTAAGGGAAAGAGACCAAACGTTGTAAATATTTTAATAGTTTTAATATTGTATAATAATCCCAATGATGCCAGTTGCTAATGATCTTTGGAATTCATGGAACGTAAAAGAAATCTAAATAAAATTAATTAAAAATTATTTGGTATATTATATTGTATTTTATTTCGGTAGGTTTTATTTTTCGAAAGAGTCTGTTCAGTTTTAATTTTCTACGTGTCAAGGGCTCGTGGAGATGGACAAGCGGTTAAGCGCCATGTTTTCCTGGATTTCACGTACTTATTCTGAATTTCATTTCAACATTTTCTCTATCCTCCAGGTAATTACTTACATATCTCATGTTTACCCCGAAATTTAATCATACGGTAAAAGGATGTTTTTGTCGAATGGTGGAGGACCCTCTCCCTCAAATACCCTATTTAAGGCTGATAAGGAATTGAAGAAATGCCTTTCTGGGCGTGACTACAGCTGAGGCGAAGCTGTACCTTGAGAGGAAATCCGTTGAGAAGAAAACAGAGTTTGATATATTTAAGTAATTTCCGACATACATAGATTGTGATCTGAGATAATAAGAGGTGTCCTTGGCTTCTGCCTGTGACGGATATGAGAGTAATGATCGTGAAGGGGCCATGTTGCTGTCGGATACTGCCCTCAGATTCGTCAAAGGCAGATTTCGAGAGCGCCCCTCATGTTCTCTGATCACGACCTTTTTATGTTAAGAATTACTTAGAGAAATGAATGTCGAACTCATGAGAAAATTAGAAGTAACTACACTACCAAGTTAGAACTCTTTATGCTATAGAACTTCAGTTGAGGTAACGAACATTCTAGTTACGAAATGTAATAAAAGTTTGTCTTAAATTAATGATTGTCCTAAAATAAAGAGTATACCCATTTTATTACCAATATCACTAGTATCGACAGATTGTGGACTTTTCTATATGCAATTCCATCTTCAAAGACTTCGATGCAGTATTGTCAGCAACATGCCCTCTTTATTCGTCTAATCACAAGACCCCCTAAGATTCGTCACGACGACCCTCTTTCCCTCAGAGTTCAGTTTAGCGTAGCCTTTTAATGCATCAGTACTGGAAACCCCAGCTTTAGAGCAAAACTCCGCTCGCTCATCTCCTCGGACCGAACGCTGTGTATCTCTGGATGCGGCCCCGGGGCGCAAGACGCGTCGGCGCTGACGGATCGCCGACCGCCGTCGATTTTTCGCGCGGTGACGTCACCGCGAGTGATCGGCGCCGCGTCGCGCGCGCGGCGACAGCGCGTAAATCCACCGGCGGCGCAGCGCGGCGCGTGGCGAGGGAGGGGCCCAGAGCGGGACGGTGGCACTGCTGGGAGACCATGTGTGAACAGGCGAAAGGATACGGGCTAGGGTAGCGTGAATCGACCGTGGTAATCTCGTGTTGCAGGGAAAAGACCTGGAAAATGTAACCGAGAGGGGTGCCTCAAGGCTTCAACTGATGACACTGCCGTGCCTCTCGCCGAGAGGTCCTAGGTTCGAGTGTCACCGGTGTGGCTAGATTTTCATAACTGGCAAGAGAGGTAGGTCGAATTCAGTCGCTGTCTGGAAGAGAATTCTAGCAGCCGGCTACTCTGATCGGTAGTTGTACCTTGGTTCTCCGATCAACATCAAGCGAATGCCGGAGTACAACCCTAACAAGCAGCAGGCAACGAACCGCGCGCGATTTTTCCTTTTCCTTGCTTCTCCTATCCTCAACTCTTACCCAAACACACTAGCATGCAACACCATACATGCTGAGAGAACGGTCGGGATCTTAGAGCTTGTCGCGGCTTGGGTGGTGCTCCACTGGTTTGAGGTACCTGGTTGGGGGAATTCCCGCTAGCCAATGGTAGGTCGGCGCCGGATCTCACCATTCAGCGGAGGAAATTCACCACTATCTGTTATGTCCAAAAAACATAATTTCTTAAAGAATAGATTTATTCTGATCTCGCACCAGTGCAGAGTAACCATATATAGGCCAGATCCGACAATTTTCCTGAAGATGTACCAGTGTATGCCAAAGTCGCCGTTGCCCAGGGAGATGTCTGAAGTTAGTAGCCGTGGCACCGAAGTATCTGTCCGAGAGAGAGAGTAGTCACACTTTGCTGTTCCGTCAACACTTTTCGCAATTCACCGATGCACTCGATACTGCTGGTGGGCGCTCCACTGTCCTCTGCCCTCCGGGGCGCTGCTTTCTAGCCCGCTGGGGCTGAGGGTCCGCTGACCAGCCCCCGGATAGGGGTGATGTCTCCTTTTTCGGTGCCTGGTCGCGCGTGACGGCGCAGCTGCGGCTGCTGTCGTCACCCTCTTTCGAGCGGCGACGGTACTAGGATCCGACGGTTCTTTTAATGGTGCGCAGTCGACTACAGCACTATCGTTCCCCTTAGAACATGTATTACACTTACGAGACTTATGACCTTAGCATTTGACGTGACTGGAATCGCTAATTCATTAATTCGAATATGTAAGCCGAGATAACTGTCGTATCTAGGACTTTTTAAAGAATGAAATATGCAAGCAGTGTTCTTCAAACATCACTATTTTTTAACAAATTGTCACGTAAACGCTCCCCTAAAATTTATTATTAATTAACATATCAAAATAGCAAACAATACAACGTTTCTGTATTGTATTCATTTTGGACGTATTGTATTCATGAGGTAGATCAAATCAGAAAAGACACGAATATACCGTGGTAGAAGCGAGATCGGCGAGATCTTACATTGGTAACCTTGAATTTCAGGAAGGCTTTTAAAAATAAAAGAAATTTTGTTTGTAAAATAAAGAGGGTGTTAACACAATATTTCGGATTTTTTAAAGAATACATTATGGTTTTGTTTTCTTTCAAACAGCACCATTCCTCCTCTGTAAATTCTCAAATATACGTCACCAAAACTTTTTAGCAATTAATATCTCAAAATAGCAAATAATGTCTGCGTTGTACACATTTTCGAAATTCTGAGCTAGAAAAGTGGAGTACATCAGATGAGAACGGATGAGAAGACTGGCAATGCAGTAGCGGGATCAGCGAGACTTTTCCCTGGTAACATCGAATTTTACGGAGGATTTAAAAATAAAGGGGTGTCATTTTTTGGTGAATATCGCGTGATTTATTGCAGAATTAACATTTGTTATACATTATTCTTGACCTTAATTTGATATCCTCAATATAATTGTCACCATCCTGTCAACATGTTGTATTGGGAATTACGACGAAAATATTTTCCGCGCATTAAATTAATTCTAATACACAAATTTTTATAATAATTGAAAGTTTTCAGAAATGTCCATTTAAATGCTCAAAAATTGGATGATTGTGACGGTTACTTAAAAAAATTACATTGCAACTTTTTTATGACCATCATATGCTTGTAATTTATTTCATGACCTCCGAACCACCCCAGTGGGCATAGTCAAATAAATACAATAAGACAAAACTTATTGGTGTTTGTTGCGTTCAAACATTTTTTTTCCTTGTTCCCCTTCCGTTTTGAAAAACACTGTTCCCAGCATTTAAATTATAATCTATCCATCAATGTATCTGATACGAGAACAGAGAATCAGTTCATACAGTCAAATAATATTTGAAAGCGGAAAACGACATGGACAGACAGGCAAGAGGGACCACTGCTGGGGGGCTGTGCGTGATAAGGCGAGAGGGTTCAATGGTCTCACTGTCGTTTAAACGTGAACAAACCCTTGAAATCCTTTGGAGAATTTCGAACTGGAGAGACTATCGCCTAAAAAATAACAAAGAATCCTCCCATTAACACAATTGTTTAGCTTCTTTTCCTGTAGTATCGAATATTTGATAGAATCTACGGGAATATTCTCACCACGAATGATTGCAGGTTCAGAAATAACTTACAACAAAATTCTCTTAACCAATCACAGCTTTGAGTATTACAAAATTTACACTATTATAGCTAGAATAAAACATGAGATTTAGGGTCGGTTGTTGTCAATAATTTTGTTTCATATAATTATAGATTCACCCTACACAAACTTCATAAACGTAGCCCCGTTGGCTTGTCGGCGACCCAGTGACCAGATCCCTAAACGCATACAATACATCGCCGGGTGTTTCCTGTCAGAACGCAAAAAATCGGGCGCAGGTGCACTTGGGAAAGTCGGGTGTCGCAGCGGTCAGCGGTTCGAGGCTGGCAGGGACGGGTCGGTGCTCACTCGTCCGTCCACTATTCGTCTACCCACCCCTCCTCGCCCGAAACCCTCCCACTCGGCCGAGCCCCGCCCGCTCGCTCTCCCGCCCCACCTGTTTTTGATCGCCCGCCCGCCCGCCCGCCCACACGCCCACACTCACTCACTCACTCACTCACTCACTCACGCCCGCCCGCACTCACTCCCGCCCGCCCGCCCTCACTCCACTCACTCCCTGACTCACTCACTCACTCCGCACTCACTCACTCCCGCCCGCTCGCCCGCACTCACTCCCGCCCGCTCGCCCGCACTCACTCACTTCCCGCCCGCCCCGCCCCGCCGCCCTCACTCACCTCACTCACTCACTCACTCCCTGACTCACTCACTCACTCCCGCCCGGCTGCACTCACTCCCGCCCCGCTCACCCGGCACTCCCGCCCGCCCGCACTCCCGCCCGCCCGCGCACTCCTGACAACTCGCTCGCACTCCTGCCGCTCGCCCGCAACTCCTGCCCGCTCGCTCGCACTCCTGCCCGCTCGCCCGCACTCCTGCCCGCTCGCCCGACAATCCTGTCCACTCGCTAGCTCTCACTGCCGGCTTCCTCTCCCGCCCACACGCACTCCTACCCACTAGCTATCCCGCCCGCCTCGGCTCGGTCTCCCCGCCCGCCCTCTCCACCCCTCCCGCCCGCGCGTCACCCGCCGTCTCGTCCGTCCGTCCGTCCGTCCGTCCGGGTCCTCCGTCCGTCCGTCCGTCCGTCCGTCCGTCCGTCCGTCCGTCCGTCCGTCCGTCCGTCTAGCGCCGAGCGGCGACCGGACGCCGGTGATGACAGGCCATTCATCATCCCGCGATGGCAGCCGCGAATTGCGCACGGCGCGGCGCGAGCGGCCGAGCGCGCCGGAGAAGCGAGCGAGCGATGGGCGTGCGCCGGGCGAGCCGACGTCGATGGCGGCGTACGCGTGTCCGTGCGTGTGTGTTCGCGCGCGCGAGCTGCCGCTCTCTATTAGCCCCTAATGACGCCCCGAGTGGTAATTACCGGTGGATCATCCCCAAGTCATCGGGCCGTGCGCCCGCCCTGCCATGGAGGCCAGTCGTTCCGAGTCTTGAAGCGCGGTTGAATGGCTTTATGAGATACGACCAATAGAGACATTTATACTTATTTATTTATTTGACGTGTTAATAAACACGGTCTTGGTCCTGTTCCTGAATTAGTAGGTCGGGAAACTTAGTAGGCCGGGGTTTACCTATTTTTATTTATACGATACTGTTTTTGTACTTATTTACTCAACAATATTGGTTTATGTCGAAATAAAATGTATAATACAATAGATTACAGTTAAATCTATGTATATTCTTTAATATTCGTATTACGATACACGTATCGAATTATACATATTACCTACATTTCTAATATTCCCAATTTATTTTTCTTTAAATTGCTAACATGATAAAAGATGTCAGACGTGACGTGAGACGTGACGTGAAACGTGAAAATAAGAAATATCAAGTTGACACAATTTTCTAATCCGTGCGTGTTTTAACCCTGATTTTTAACATAAGTTGTATGAGCAAATAAACTGCGATTGTTGGCCCTCTGGCTAAAACTGAGAGAAGCTCTGTGACGCCTTATTTTATCCCGACGGCGCTGAAGTTTCACTGACTCCACAAGGACAATTAAAAATGAATTAATTACATCGCTAAATGATTAACATTGTACTTGCCCCAGAAAGAATAAAAATGAGCTTACAGGCGTCTCATGATGAGTTTCTCGTCGCGGATGAGTTTTCGTATCTCATCCTTAGGAAATCAAAATATGATGGAAAACAATTCTTTCTGTTCATCACTATACGTTCACATACCTTTTACACTACTAATATGTTCTGTAAAGAACCAAATAATGACTTAAAGGAAAAAATTGATCGGATACCTTTTGACTGCACCACGTTGCCGCAGTTTTTAACCAAATTGGCCCCTGTAATTGTTGTGATATGCAATTTGCAACGCATCGGTGTTTAACGGGACAAAGTGCATCCATCCATTAGGAGGACATTCTACAAGTGTTCAAATTGATTATATTAAATTACTTCTTAGATGGACTGTTTTTCTAAAAATATGTATTACCATTTGTTCCTGCTCCATAGTTTTGGGAAAAGACGATAATGTAAAAATATATCTAATTAATACCTAAATTCTAACCCAAACGCTTTGTATTTCTGGCATCATGACATGAATGTCTAGAACTGTAATTAACTTTTGTCTTCATTAAATGGAGTGTGAGAGATAAGGCGATTTCCTCCAGCGAATACTTACTACTAAGCCGGTATTTGAATTGTTCCCTTGTTAGTTTCCTCGTCACGACGTGTTTCAATCGTATTCCCACGCAGTCCGTCATCGCCTCCCGGGGAGCGTGCACTGTAGCGCCAACGCGCGCCTTTCATTCGACTTGGCCGCTAACTGCTCGAGTGGAGCCGCCCCCCGCCTCCTCGCGTCCTCCCGACTCCCCACTCCTCGCCGGTCACGTCACCTCTAGATTTGACCCGGCCTACACCACCACCTGCCCACAACAGTCCGTTTTATTTTCTGCCCTGTCTCCCCCTCCCCACTATTTATGCTAACTGATGGCGATTCGTTCTTTCACCTTCCCTCTCACATCCGCTAATATATGACTACCCAGCCCCTCCTCCTCCTCGCTCCGCCCTACCTTGCCACTTTGACTAATTTTCTTCGCGTTTCTACCTACCCTCTTAACGTCACCTCTGCTCGTTCCTTGTTGGGCCGTAAAGCCGCTTTGTCACCCACCTTTGCGCCATATCCGCCCCTCCACTGCTTATGTCTACCTTCTGTTTCTCCAGCCCCTTAATCCTTATCCAGTCTCCAGTCCGTATCCACTCATGAGCTCCCACATCTCGTCTCAGCACGTTCCCATATCGACGTTTGCCCTGTCGTTCAGCGTCTGATTTGCTACCACTCCTCCGGTGCCCTAAGTCCGCCTTACACCTTGCTTTCGTCCTTACCTCCATCCCCACCATCTGCTCTGCCACCTCCTCAAATGAACCCGCGCCATTTCCATCTCCATACACGCTTGTTTCAGGCCAGCCTATTCCACATCTCTATCTGCCCCAGGGCTCATCACACCAACGCCTCATATCGCCAATCCACGCCCAGTTCCACCACCATACCCAGTTCTACCGGGCGGCTATTCTAATTCCCTTCACCGCCTTCCCAACCTCTCATCTTCGCCCCTCCTCCGTCCGCACCCCTGCCTGCGTCCGGCCGCCGCGATACTCCCGGACGGCTATTCTAATTCCCCTCACCGCCTCCCCAACCTCTCATCTTCGCCCCTCCTCCGTCCGTACCCCCGCCAGCGTCCGGTAGCTGCGAGGGGCGGCCGCCCCCAAAAGTGAAAGGCCAGATCGGCCGCGATGTGTTCGCCTCGCGGGAGAGAAACGGCACGGAACACAGGCTCTGATTCGATTAATTAGAGGCGATAACTAACGCGGCGCAGCGGCGTGGCGGCTCCCGGCATGCAACGGGCGCGGCCGCCGCCCGGGGCCACGTGACCACCAGCACACTGGGCCGCAACAGGGCGAAAGACGCGCTCACGATTTTTACACCGAACACTGAATGTATTGATTGATTAATTGATTAGTGATGATTGGCAATACTAAGATACTTAGTACCGTATGTGTAGTGAATGTTTTTGTTAGAGAGGTGGCGGTGATATTCCTCCGCTTGATGGAGAGATCGTGCGTCGTCATATGTCGGCTAGTGGTATTTTCCCAACGAGATATCTCGATGTCGGGGATGGCGTAACGGTTAGCGTATCGGGCTGTTATACCCAAGTTCACGGGTTCACGGGTTTCCGATCGAAACCGTGGATTTTTAGGGCGGAAAAATCCTTCGTACGCTTTCCTTCGGAGGGGAAGTAAATCCGGCTGTCCCATGTTAGTAGATTTACTGCATGTAAAAAATCCTTAAGCCGAAATGACGCCTCTGAACTAAATTCAAATCGCCTGTTTCGTTGCCCGAGTAATACCTCTTTTCTTTGCTAGTGGGTGGGAAAGGAATTTAGAGAAAGTTGCGTGGTCAGACAGAAGAGCGGGCCTGATGGCCCGAGTCTCACCACGTAAAATAAGACATTAATTCAATTCAATTCAATCTTACACCAGCAGTGCACCACCACACCGCAGAAGCTCTAATCTCTCGACTGGACTCCCGGAATATGTGGTAGTGGAGTGTACGTGCGAGTAAATGTTTGTGAGGGTTAGGATATGGCAAGGAATGGGAAGGAAAGATCTCGGGTGGTCGGTATCTTCTTAGGCTACTATTCCTGCATTCACCTGGTGTTGATAGAAAAAAAACACGAAAACCACCAATCAGAACAGCCGGCCGCTAGAATTCTAACCTAGACAGAGATAGAACTCGACCCAGCTCTCTAGCTAGCATCATTTGATGCCCTGAGTCGCCCTACTGGGTCCGAAGTTTGAAGAAACAGCCGCGTAGGCGTATACATTTGTCGCAGTACTTCACTTAATATTTTTGTACTTCATTCACGAATACATCGTATGAAATTTTTGTACAAACTTCTATTGTAAAATTAACGTGTATTTTGGATGATGGAATGTAGCGCATTGTTATGTTCATTTCTATACTTGTCTCACCGATTTTAAGTATACATTTTACTTCTTGCGTGAAGGCAGTTTATGGAGTCGAAATTGACCGGCTACACTGGGAGTCAACATAACACAAATGAATAATTTCCAGTAATTACAGTGTTTGTCAGGGGAGACAATAGATAAAACTCTAACTATTCGAGCAAGTAAAAAACAATGTAATTAACTTAAATGTTTATTCTTTACAAAATGAGCGTTTTTGTGATATATGTTTGACAATTTTTCTATTATATTTCCTAACATGTTTTGTATCAAAATATGTAATAATAATTGTCGATTATACCGATATAACAGTGAAGTAGTGAATGAAATATAGTATAGTTTGCAACTGCTTTAAAATTCAGCTAACGGAAGTGCATTAATATGATTATGAGACATTGAAATAGAATGATACTTTTTATAGAACTAAACGTTGACTGTACAGAATTACCTAAATATTCTCTATTTTAATTATTTTCTGTGAAGATATATTTTTTTCAAGAATCATACAGACATTTACGAGTATAATGACCAAAACCAATCATTTCATAGAAACAAAGTCTTTTGAGAAATTTGAAAAAAACGATTGATTAATTTCATGGTTGCTAATTTAATTTACGATGCCGTCTAATGACACAACTCTTGGCAACTTGTGCTTTGGCTCACTTCTAACATTGATTGGTTCTCATATAATGTGTAATTTGCATTTGAAAACGTACATTTTAAAAGTAATTTGAAAAAAATTGCTCATGGCACTTTAGTTACCTTGTTTCGGTCCACTGTGAGTCCCTCTCTCCTCCGCCTTTCTCCCGCGTCGCCTCCGGCAAGGCGCTGGCTTTTTTATCGCGCCAGCGGCTACGGTCTTGCTTTATTATGCTCCGTTTCATGGACTCGGAAACTTCACGGACCTCGAATCTGTCTCTTTATTTCTTTCCACTTCACTCTTCCATCCTCTCTCACTGCGTTTTCTCTTGCCGTGGTGCTTTGACTCTCGTCAGCACATTTTCTTGAAGGATTACTGATTCATGTTTAAACTCTTTTTCAGTTTGAATGGTTTTGTTTTCTAATTCACCATGTCCTCAAATCCATCTACTTCTTATTCTTTGTCACTTACTTTTGCTGATTATCCTTTGCGGCCAAATGATAAAAAGCATTGTTCACGATTACCAAATTTAAATTACACGAAATTTAACTTGCCTATTATTGTCGTTATTATTATCATTATAACGGCTCCAGAAACGTCTATGCGCAGTGCAGGCAAATGTGCTAGCTACAGAAATCATGTTGGTATCACAACCTGCAGATTGTAACAAAAGAAAACGTGCATTGCCTGCCAACCACAGTCATAACTGATGCTGGAAGTTTTCTCTCATTGACATATTTCCAAGTGAAGAAGAATACTCTGCAAACCAATATGCAATATGCGAAACGATCTCACGTTGCTAAACTGGGGAGAATTCCGCCATCTTCACAGATATGAATCGCATTACATCTACGGGAGTAATAACTATAGTAATTGATGTGACGGGAAACAATAACTTTCTAACTTTTCTCTTAAACTACAAAATTATATTTTAATTCTTTATTATTAGTAGATTACGAGTAGTATATTATTTAACTATCTCCACAAATCAGGAGGAATTGCAAATATTGATAATACCAATAACTTTACACCAACCGAAACAATAACTTTTGTGCAGACCGGCTGCCTTTGTGAATGTATTGATGGGTACAAGTTTTGCGTAAGGTATCTCCCGACAAGCAAAGCGACGAGACCTCTGCGATTTCAAGTGTCGCTTGAACAGCAGCAAGGGCACATTTCTTGTTTTTATCTCGTCTGGAGCTAAGGTATTGCTCCATTATGCTGTTTCCTGTGCTCAGAATTTCCATGAATGCTGCGTGACTTACTGTCTCATATATCTTCTTCTCTCCTTTTCTTTATCTAAATGCCTCTCTGTCTCTGTCTGTATGTCTCTCTCTCTCTTGCTCTTGCTCTCTCTCTCTCTCTCACCCGCTCTCTCTTGCTCTCTGGCTCTCTATCGCCCGCTCTCTCTTGCGCTCTCGCTCTCTCTCTCGTTCTGGCTCTCTCTCGCTCTCTCTCGCTCCTTGTTATTTGCTCTCGCTCTCTGTTTCTAGCCCCCCTCTCTTTCTCTCCCTCGCTCGCTTTCTCTTCTTCTCTCTCGTTCTCTCTTATTTCTCGCTCTTATGTGTCCCATACATTGTACAGCGCAATTCTTGCTACTTTGAATTATATTTTTCTGTGTCAATTTCGCGTTTGGTCTTTACTTGTCTAATTCTTTAGTATTTATTTACGTTTTTTCTTGTGTTTAATCCTTTTACCCATAATGTTTTGATGCACACACCCCTCACAATCTTATTCACTTTTGATACTCATAAAAATTAAGCTTAATTTGTCTTCGTACACCCTGACTCCTAAGTTTGGCTCACCCGTTATTTACTTCTGACTTCAGTCACGACCAACAGTTCTCTATTTTTTCTATCCATTTGTTTCTATCATCGATATTCGCATTTACATGTGTCTTAAATTGACTACGAACTGAACGTTTTCTAAAGAACCGTGTCAGATATTTTTAGAACGAACACATTCGTCTCTCATGAGCCTTTTTCTGCTCAGTCTTAATCAATGATTTGCCCTTGCATTGTCGTTCCTGGACACAATATCATGGTGAACATCGATCTGTCTCTACCAGTCAATCATTTTACACTGCTGTTAGTGATGCGCATTCTGACTCTAAAATTCTTTAAATGCAGACGCTATAATTTATCATCGCGCAAACACGCGAATACCTAAACATCACACATTGGCGCGTCGAACATTCGTGATTGACACATGTTCGTTCAACCTGCAGGTACTCTGAGCCCGCTTCCGCCCGAACTTCAATATCAGTCATACATAGTGTTTAGGGAGGAAACGTCGAAACTTTGAAAATAAGCTCTTAAAACAAGTTTAAGCATTTTGTTTGTGGCATAACCTCCTTGAATATTACGAATGGCTGAGTCTCAATTAGTACTAAAAAGTTGAAAAAATACTTTTTATGAACAACATAGCATTTAAAAAATATAAACACTCCAGAAGTATGTAAATAATTATTAATTATTACACTTATTATTTACAAAGGTTTATTTGTTAATAAAGAAAAAGTTAACCGAGAAAAAAGCACTCAATTTACACAAATTAATTTATTTTTTGTTTCTTTGTTCATTTTTCTTTTTGGACAAAAATATTTATTTATTTTGTAAATTATAAATAATTAAAATATTTCAGGAGTGTTTATACGTTTTTAAAATGGAAATGTATTGCATACAAAGCCTTTTGTTCAAATCAACGTTTGAGTGCTTACTGAGGCTCACCCATTCAAAACCTCAGAGGTGTTTAGTTAAGTCAATTTTAAGTATATTTTGTCTACGAGCTTCTTTTCGATATTTCGTTGTTTCATCCCAGGCTAATCCTGAAGTGTAAAGTTGTCTTGGTATATCGTATTGTTCCCAGCGGTGACCTCCCGCGCCCGAGCGGCAGCGTCCAACGCGGAAATGTCGAGGCCATTTTTCCTCTCAGAAGCCCCGGGCGTACATGCTCCATCGCCCCTCTTCGCCCTAGCTCCCGCTACCGCCGCTCACGCCTCTTCCTCTCCCACCGTTGCATCCTTCACCTCTGCCACCCTGAAGCTTTTCTCTCCGCCGATCCCATCATCAACCCCACCCCACCTCCTCTTCACCCCCT
>BOPP01000068.1:2466745-2484245 GCA_017312745.1 Gryllus bimaculatus | reverse complement strand
TGGAATAAAATGAATGTCTGTAAGAATATTTTGATTCGTTTCTAAGGTAATTCGATTCTAAGATAAGGATGATTAATTTAGTTGCGGGGTTTCGTTGGAAATAAAGTGTTTTTAGTGGGAAAACTTAATTAGAAACATAAATATTCTTGGTATTGCTAACATTTCAACGTTTAGTATGCATCTAGAACAACAATGTGAAACAATGATACTTTTTTACAACCTACGAGTCGGTTGACATTCAAAAATCCGTCACACGGAAACACAACTCACGTTTTAGGAAAGCTACAGTGATCATCTCGGTTGTAAACTTTTCACGTATGTCGCAAGCACATCTGGTTCTGATCCTATTAACATGGAAACTGAATATCTAGATGATTTTTGACAAGTACAAAGAAGCAAATAATGAATGAAACACGTAGACCAAGGAACGTAAAAAGTGAAGGAAACAAAAGAGAAACGAGGCTCTCGAGTGCATATAATGGCAAAGACCATTTATCATTTCGGGGGAAAATATTATGTGCAACAACTGTTTAAGAGATGCGATCAGAATACACCATAACTTTTGTGAAAAAGTTCACAGACATTTTTTTACGTTTTCGAGAGCACATTATATCGAAAGAGCTAGTCCCCTTCTCTCCTTTACATTCACTAATAATCTTGAAGTCTCTCGAAATGACAGATTCGTCCTATGATTAACACCAAAACGCTTGAAGTTCATGAAACTTGAAAAATATAATAAGGTCATGAAGTGTAAGAGTTAGAAGAACAAAAGGAAGAAGACGAAGAAGAAAAAGACACAATTGTCATTATTCCGAGATGGATTACAGAATTGCGTCAAAATTATGTTTTAGAGACTTTCTAATTTTTATTGTTTGGGCCTCATTACGTTAGGACTATGTGTTCTCAATTATTACTCTACTTCGTACTATTTAAGGAGTTTTAACTATTACTTTTCTTTTTCATTTTATATTATTAATAACGTCACTATGTTAGTCAGTAAATCTCTGGTTAAATACTGAGACTCACAATTAACATATTTGTGTAAATGTATAACATTTTTTGGCATAGGTAATATTACAGACAAGGTTATGTATCAACATTTTTAATTTTAACAAAAAGCATCAAAACCCACTCTCACCAATCTCTTTAGTGAACACGCAAACTTTCAATAAACTTTATAATAATAATAATAATAATAATAATAATAATAATAATAATAATAATAATAATACATGTTGTTGGTGGTGGTGGCTTTGTTAAAATGCACCAAAATAACGGACGTATTAGCCATCCACAAACCCAGCTCGTGAGTGTTGAAATTTAGAACACCCGCGCAACTTCGCTGGCAGCTGTTTCGCCTCCGCGTCGTCCTCTTCCGGCGTCGTCCCGCAGAGGACCACCAAGACGCCTCGAGGCGACACCAGCGCCGCGCGCGGCGGTCGCGCGCGATAAATCGCAGTGACGCAAAGCCGCCACCCCGTGCCGCTCGCGTAATTCGTATAATTTACCGCCGCCGTGCATTACCACGTCATACAAATTGCATACGCCCCCCACCCCCGCGGGTCGATGAGGAACTTATCGACGCATAAACAAGGAGATGCACCTCGCGGATCTGAGTTCCACACGTCGCGCGTTCCGGCACTGGTGGTAAAGGATTAAAATTATCCCGGCGCCCGCCTTTGCCTATTGGCTCAAGCCTTTTAGCTCAAGCCTTTTAGCTCACGCCTTTTAGCTCACGCCTTTTGGCTCACGCCTTTTGGATCACGCCTTTTGGATCACGCTTTTTGGATCACGCCTTTTGGATCACGCCTTTTGGATCACGCCTTTTGGATCACGCCTTTTGGATCACGCCTTTTGGCTGCAACATATATTCTGAAGCACAGACTTCATTCAATCCGTTCCAAGCCTTCTTTGCCTTGCTGAAGAGAACAGAATAGTTCGAAAACGATTAGCAAAACTGGGTTTTTCATTTATCCCATTTTGCAGTGACCGCCGATTTGGGTTCAACATTCATCCCAAAACCTTGGCAACCCTAACAAAACTCAAATTTTCTGAGTGGTATTTGGAACCCCTTGGTCAAGGTGTTTTGAATAAGATACCCTTTGGCAAACTCTTTGGCTTACGTCTATGTCATCTTTTGCTATACTGTTTCGGCTTCAGTTCGTCTCATCAGCTTGGGAGGTGTTGAGATATGCAACATGGCTGACCGCATATCCAAAGGCAGTAGTGAGTAGATTCTAGAAACCTTAGAATCAAACTTTGTTCTCCACTAAGCATCCACCTTTGCCTTTCGGCTGCAACATACCCTGGCGCCCGTTAAGGCGCTAACGACTTTTGTGACCGTAGAAAGTTCTGGCCGCTCGTCACTGGGGTACTGCGTGCGTGTAAGCTTTCGTCATATACGTGATTGATCTTCGAAAACAAATTTGGGCAATTTTTGGTGACGCAATGAAACGCAATGACTAATCACAAAAGCATGCATTAGAGGAGAGAGAGACATGAAGGAAATGTTAGGGGTGATTGAGATTTTAATACACTTTCATATACTCCAGACATTTTTTATGTATTTTTTAGTCGGAAATAAACATTTTTATTACAATAAAATGCATATATTTAAAGTATCTAATAGAGTTGCTTGGAATGGTAAAATATTATATACTGTCGCCATGCTTTGTCGGACCATTCAAACTCTAAATGGATTGTGTGGTTCACCCAACAAACCTAAACAGATGCAGCGCTTACATCACAACTGATTTCCGTAGTGAGATGTGTCAGCGACACAGAGATACAAAGGCCGTTTCAAGAACGTTGGCGATTTCAACAGACATTCATTCACTTAAAGAAATTAAAATATATAGTTGAGTCGGAAATAAACTTTATTATTAGAATGAAATGCTAATATATCTAATGTACTTGCGTGGAATGTTATAATAATTTTACTGTTTTCATGCTTTGTCGCGTTCTACAAATTTTAAATGGTTTGTCAAGTTCACCAACGAGACTAAACAGATACCACGCGTACATCGCATCTGTTTCCAAAGTGCAATGTGTCAGTAACACAAACGGAAGCGGATTAAAATTACCCTGGCGCCCGTTAAGATGCTAACGATCTTTCCGGACATGTGCAGTTCTCGCCGCTTATCACTGTGATGCGTGCACAAAGTCTTCGAAATATAAGTGACAAATTTGGTGATTTTTTGGTGATTTTTAAGCGCAGTGATGAATTAGAAAAGTATGCATTACATGAGAGAGACGTATAGGGCAGTAGCTACTGAGGTGTCCGGAAGATGCCGCGTCCTAGACACAGGTGCCAACGTTTCGGCCTAAAAAGCATTGCGCCAACGGCTTTTCGCCCTGAGGAAGGTCGCAGAATGGTGGCCGAAACGTTGGCACCTGTGCTTAGGACGCGGCATTTCCCGGATAGCCAAGTAGCTACTGACTCTGGCCGTTTAGTGTCCGCTTTTAGATTTAAAGGACGTCTCAGATGTGATTGAGGTGTTAATACACATTCATATACGTCAGAAAATTTCAATGATAAACATTTTTCTTATAATTAAACACTAATATTTAAGGTATCAAATGTATTTGCGTGAAATGTTAGAAGAATGTTTACTGCCGCCAGACTTTGTCACGTCATGCAAATTTTAAAAGGGTCGAGCCAAAACATATCCTGGGCGTATGTCATTCCTAATTTCCATAGTGGAGTGTGTCAGCGACACAAGCGGCAACCAATTAGCATTACTCTAGAGAGTTCCGTTAACACGCTAACATCTTTCTTATCTACCTGATATTGCCAATGTGATTCATATAAATTATTGAGTTTCGGCGAGGTTTGTGGACTATTTGGTGGTGAAAACAGGCAGTATATAAAAATGATAAAAATATGAATAACTGTTAGTAAGATGATTAAAGGAAGAGGCATGTGGAGACACTACGGAGATGCTTTATTGTTCATACACGTCCGCGAGAAAGTTACCATGTGTTCTTAAGTTGTGACTAAACATATTTATTAGCAATTGCTAAACGTATTTATTAGCATGTGGTTAATAAATATGATTGTTTAATTGAATATTATGATACTAATAGTAATTAAAATAAAATAATAACATCATTGAATGTCACGTATGTCATAGCATTAACACATAATGCTGTAAGTGTAGTTACGGTAGAAAAATGTCGACAATAGTTACGGAAAAGACATGAAGAGAGAAAGGGAATTTTCGAAAGGTATTGATACAAAAAAATCTGCAAAAATTTCGATAAACGTGGTCAAAATATCAGTTTTCAATACACTCATAAATAAACTACGTGCTTTTTAAATTCACCATTTATTAATCGATTTGACGTTGTTTCATTGGTATTTCACCACAAAACTGGTTAAGTTAATAAGGGATATTTTCAAGGAAATTCTGTTTACGAATAGTTTCCCACCTAACAAATTCAACATTCATAGATGATAAATTTTTCTGACACACGTCATTATAATTCTCCAAACCTAAACACGTTGCTATAGGTTTTTTTTTGTTTCATTTCACATAAACTTTTTGCAATGAAGTTGCTTCTGCAAGCGAGGGTGAAAATGAACGGCGTACTACATCGCTTTTTCCGACGTGGTAGGGCCGGCCGCTGCCCTTCATCGTGTTCCAAAGAAGCATCGCCTCCTGCCATAATTCGGCCGTTGGCGGGCTTTGCGTTTAGGCGACGCCGCGTGGGAGGCGGCGGGCGCCGCGCCGCGTGAGCGCGAGAGAAGAAATCACGGGGGCGGCGGCGACCCGCGGCGGCGCGCGATTTTTCCACGCGGCCCTCGCGCGCCTCCCCGCCCACCGCGGGGGCGCCGCCCCCGCCACGCGCCTGTCTGTTCGCCCGCCGCGTGCTCGCGCGCCGACGCCCACGGCGCTGGGACGCTGTTCTGCGCCCAGTTGTGTTTTGTGGCGTCCATCTGCGTGTTTTGTACAAGTCTCTCTGTTCTTTGTCTCGCCTTCGCTGTTTTCTGTCTCTCTGTCGCTTCTTGTCTCCGGCCGTCCCTGTCGCTCTTGTCCCTTCTCGTTCCATTCTCTGTCTCTTTCCATCTCTGTCTCTTTCCATCTCTGTCTCTTTCCATCTTTGTCTCTTTTCACATCTGTCTCTTTCCATCTCTGTCTCTCCCCGTCTCTGTCTCTGTCCGTCTGTGTCTCTCTCCGTCTGTGTCTCTGTCCGTCTCTGTCCATCTCTATCTCTCTCCGCCTCTGTCTCTCTCCGTCGTTCTCCGTCGTTCTCCGTCTCTCTCTCTCCGTCTCTCTCTCCGTCTCTCTCTCCGTCTCTCTCTCTCCGTCTCTCTCTCTCCGTCTCTCTCTCTCCTTCTCTCTCTCTCTCTTTCTCTCTCTCTCTTTCTCTCTTTCTCTCTCTCTCTTTCTCTTTCTCTCTCTCTTTCTCTCTCTCCTTCTCTCTCTCTCTCTCTCTTTCTCTCTCTCTTTCTCTCTCTCTCTCTCTTTCTCTCAACACATACAGACACACATACAAACACAAACATATAATGCACATACTACTGCTCCATTTCTACCTTACCCTACTGACTGTCTTTTTACCTCCTGTTTTCTCTTTTCTTTTATATTTTTCGGTACTATTTTGCTTCGTCTTATGTCTTCTTCCATTCACAGAAGATCTTTGTCTGTATTTCAATTTCTTTTAGACTATAACTTTCTCTAATTGAATTTTATTCTCGGTATAGTTTAGACACTAATAAAAATACGTAAATTTACATTAATGATTCTACAGATCTCTTGTAGGTCTGATCTACGGCATATTATTATTGTATCTACAATGTTGTTCTACTTGGTTTTAAGTTTTTTATTTCACTAACTGTAGAATGCACATTATTTGAAACTCCCAGAAAACACATTCACTATAGGTTTACTGTGCTTCATCTTTCACGGAGGATCTTTTAACGAGCCTATGCAGCATTCCATTCGCAGGACGTGAACAGCACAGCACAGAAAATCTCCCTCGGATAACGGTGGATCCGTGTGATTCTATCTATGACGGAGCGTTGTTCCGATTCTCCACTGCCGATGGCATCGCTAATCCCTGCTAACCTCCCGCATTGACACGGTAAATTCCCGAACACAAGACCCAGCTGTCTAGTGGAGCCCAATTTGCTCTGTTTTGTCGTTCCAAATAAACATATCACAGATCTCCATTACACCACACCAATGAACCAAGCGGGAAATGAATGGAAATTGTGGTGTTGGGGGTTGCAGAAAATAAAAATTGAGCTGATAAAAAGGAGGATTTTGATGAAAGAAAACTTGGTAAAGAAAAGAGACTGTTCCTCATTGATATATAAAAGGAACGTAAATCAGTGTGGAGTGAATGTTGTATAAAGTATTTTAATAACAATTTTACAAATATTTGTTACTATACCTCTAAACAAATAAACAAATTATCATTCTTATTAAGTTATACATAAGAAATAATTGCGTCATAATAAATGTTAGATACTATCATTTTTATACCGCCAGTTGGAATTCTCTTAAACAAAATAATTTTGAGAATAAAATGATACAGGTCAACGGTCCAAAAAGTGCAGCGAGCAAAATTAAGTTATCAAGTTGAATGAAAATCTCTATTTCTTCGTCTTGAATCATTGTACCTCTCCCCCTTTTACTTTTGTTGCCTTCTTGCATTTCTCTCTATCCCTTTCCTCTTCAATTAATCTTTTTATCCTACATTTTTCGGCCATTTCTGTTTTTCTTTTCCCTTGTCTTAATTTCAATTTGCATATTATCTATAGAAATCCGCTTCAGTATCCTACTCTACATTAACCCTTTCCCTTGGATTTGTAATTTAATATTCATTCTTGTTTTTACTTTCCTCTTCATTGTTATATTTTTCAACTTCTCTTTCCCTTTCTCTAGACCTTGTTTGAACTTCCATCTCTACTCCTGATCCCTCTAGACCCATCAGTATCCTTCTCTTCTATCATTCAGCTTCTACTTTCCTTTGCCTTTTTTTCCTTTTAATCGTCTTCCTCGTCCGTTCTCTTCCCCTTCACTGGCCGCCGCCCCTCCCCACTTCCGCCTCGAGGGCAATCGCGTGATTCGCCGGAGTAAATATGGCAGCTGCCGTGATCGGGCGTTATGCATCACACTAATGGATTACTTTATCGTGGATTCTGATTTAATTTGTCCACATCCGTTGGCAATTAGGCGCATCGTTTCACGCAGCGGTGGCCGGTCCACGGCGAGTGAGTCGCTTCTGTTTATTAATTGATGGGGCTGGCGACGAAGCGGCCGGTCGCGACGAGTCGGCGGGTTTCAGTTCGCGTAAGAAAATTTGGCGCTCGTATCAACAACTGTTTGCAGTCGCTGTGAACAATTACTAGCGTTTAACTTGGAGTTAAACTTTGTTCTTTAAGTTTGTGAAAATGAAGGGTCTGGAGGGCGATTAGTGAGATGCGTTTTAATGTTGGTTATGACTTACTGCGGCTCCTTCTACAATTGCGCTCCGTGCTTTCAAATTTAGTTGTGTCTAAGAACTCGGCAGTAATATGTGGAATAACCTTTAAAACATGGTGAGTCGGAATAGTTTCTTCAGAATACACAATTAGTGTATAATACACTAGTATGTTTCTATTTTTCTCTTAACCTAACTTGGGCTGAGATAACATAGTTTAGTAAAGTTTACATCTTAATATATTGTGTCGATAAGTATACAACATACTTTTTAACGAATCGCACAAGATAACATAAGGATGTGCTTGTTTGTATTAGAAAGTGGAGAGAATATATTTAGCACTCACACTGAGTTCGATCTTGTATCTGCGGAAACTCCACTTTTTGAAACGCTACATCTCAATAAGTATTATACTGCTTATCGATTACATTTCTTCTCGAATACTTATTAATAAATAAATTCTTAGATGTGAGCTGCATCTGTAAAGAGATCGAATAAAAATGAATTGCTTAGTAACATAGAAACCTCGTAAACATTTCACGGAAAACAATTGTATGAAATAATTTCAATGAATATACAATTATAAAAGAAATCATTGTTAACAAAGTTTGCCTCCCATTAGATATATAACAACACTGTAACATTTTGTGGTTTGTTCACCATTTTTTCAGTCACCATTAAATTTCACGATTTATGCAAAAATTTACATTACTAGTTAGCGATACATAACAAATGAATTCTGTTTGCTGCAGCACATTACTATTATATTGGGGGTAGTGTTTGCGATATATCTATTTAAACAATATTCGTATACCGTGATTTGGGAAACAATTGATGCAAATAATTCTCCTGATCCTACAGATACCTAAATAAATGATATTCGGTGGGGAAGATGGCACGTCTACTTCCAGTGGCGACATCTTCAGATCGTCGTAAATATGAATACCAGAGAAGAGTTTCATTTAGTGGAATGCTAGGAAAATGAGGTTAATTTACCTAATGTACATTTTTAACTGTCGTATTAATATTACAATTAACAATAATTATCCTAAAACTAATATGAGTTACATTCCTTCCGGGTTGTACGGATCTGATTTGTTTTGTACATAGCCATGTTTTCTTCTTAATAAACATTTGAATTGCGATGAATCGATGGTTGTTTATTTACGTTGCTAAGGATGTTAAAACCCGTTACTAAGGATTTTAATTTTTTTAATTACAGGTAGGTTCACTTAACAAACTTATAAAATTGCATGTTAATGAAGGTTAAAGATACATATGACCGATAAAATAACTGAAATCACTTCCGCAACATCTCGAATTTTTTACCATACCATCAGTGTTGAAGCAGATTTTGAGCTGTAACTTTCGCAGGATTAATGTCCACAAAGATTAGTGCAGATGGCTGGTAGATACACGTAATTTTATACCTGGATATCGGAATGTCTGTCTGAATGTCTGACATTAATAACGAAACCTAGAAGACATTTTCTTGTCAGCTGTTGGTGTGAGCCGAGGTCCGAGCTGTGAACTAGTACAAACAAATTCAAATGGCTACTTGCTTAAAAGATATTTAAATTTGTGAGAGTTTCTTACATGAAGCTGTTGTAACATTTTCAACATTTTTCAGAAGATGGCTGAAATTTTTTCTTCAAATTTTTAAATCGAGTAGAAGAAATTGCATTTATATATATACGGTTTAGTAGAGGCTTTTATTCAAATCTCTGACATTTTAAGAATTGCAAAAATCTTGTTGTTAATCAGTTTGTTGTTTTCACATAACGGTCCATTTTAAAATAATTTTAAATAATCAAAAATTAAAGCTGTCAATTGCACCTGCTAATTTGTACCTGTACCTGACGATGGATCTCCGAATCGTTGAAGCCATAAAATAAAACGAAAACAAAAAAAACAACAATTGTCTTAAATCAATTTGGAAACTGTTACCATAAAAATCTATTGCAATCATTACGTCATATAAAAACTAACAATTTTCGTTTACAAAGAAGTTTGAGCATTCCACTTCACTGAATGTTTCGATCTATGGTGTAAATAAAAGGTTTTAGTCGGTCCTAAATATCTCATCGCTTATATTAAATTATAATCTGAGTTTGTAGCATAGGAGCTGAATAATAATAAAATCGTAAACTTAATAAAAAGAACGCTTTGCTACCGTCTTTCCTTCTTTACGTCGTTTGTTGGGGCATGAACGTCTTTTCAAAAACTTCTAGTCTACCGGGGACACTGCCAACTACAGATTGTGTATGTGTGTTAAAAGATAGCATAGTGAATATTTTAAGTTCGAAAATTGAAGTGTTTTTCAAATGCAAAGACTAGTGAGTCGCAACGCAATTATGCATGAATCATTTGAAACACGTGTCCTAATGCAAAAAAGCACTCGCAGAGATAATAATAGTAGTGATACAATTACATTTTAAATTAAACTGAAAAGCAAAATTACCTGCTGAAGATCACTTGCAAATACCGTAACATGTAAAGCGGCTAGATAAATATAAAAAAACATTTCAATTACATCTTTCAGAATCTTGTTTTACTCTCCGTTGACAAGAATAATGGTTTTATCGTTTTTCAAAATTTGCAGGAAAGGCAAATTTAGATAGCTTATTATTGATTAACTTAAGAAACACAATTTTGGAATAGTGCTGCAAAATAATTCATAGCACACTTATCTCATTTTCGATATTGCATTCTTGCTGCCTATATTTTAAATATGGTTTGATATTAATTATTGTGACTTCGATGTATTTCTACAATAACTCTTCAACTGTACATCTTTAAAATGCCGTTCTACCACTTTCTTCTTAAAATCTGAAATATATTGTTTAGTAATACACTAAGAGGAAGAAAGTTTCAGATATTTCCCTCGCATTTGTATTAGAATTCAGATTAGATATCCACAAACCTATCCATTATTAGCAATGAACTGTCTAAGGCCGGTTACAGGCAGACTGCGTCTTCAAGTTAAAGCGTGTTTAAAAATCTTTACTCCACTCAGTGCTAATGAATTTTGCCAGATTGATGCGTTTTTATGTGCTAGTAATAGATCACTAAAATCACTAATATTTATTATATACCTAACTGATAATGAGAATTCAGGCACACCGAAAAAAGATAAGTGAAGTGAAGACGGTACAGATGCAGTAAAGTAGTAATGAAGACAAAAATTAGAATAAGAAAAGTAGGAGAGAAGAATGATGGCAGGAGGAGGAGAAGACAAGAAGGGCGAGACAAGAAGGAGGTAGAGGAGAAAAGAAGAAGATGGAAGGGAAAAAAGGAGAAGGAAAAGAAGTAGTAGTTTGAGTTCGAACCGTGTGAGATGATGAACTTGTGGCCATACAGGAGCGTCTGGTTCTGGCTTCACTGACACATCACTATGTTCAAGTTCCTACTTTTATAATACCTTCTTAGTGTTAACGTAAAGACAATGCTACTGTAGTGACACGTACCATCATCTAAATTCTAATTAAACTTAAGGTGAGTTCTGCAGCAAAAAACGAGAGAGTGATTTAATTACAAAACAGTAGGAGCTTCATTTGAGTACATTTGCTAAGGTAAATAATAGGAATTCATCGTTTCTCGTTCAATTCCGATATTAAGTAGTGTTCATTTCAGATAATTACAATTCATTATCTCTCTTGCGATCAATCGGAAAAACTACATCCACCAAATCAATCCAGTACAATCTCGCAAAGTTAATTCTATAAAATGTAATGTCTGTATCTAACATGTCTTCTGGTAATACATAATATTCTCTGTCGGTTTTCCGTTGCAAAGCCTGAAATATGACCAAACCGCCGCTCCTACAAATAAATCCTTTTCTTCGAAGTAGACATTTACATCAGTGATTCACAAATCTACTATGTACAACCTCTTGATTGATCGGTTTCATTGACGACCGATCAACTACAGAAACATATTCATTAAAGCGACGTATACGTCGACGTTCACGTCACAATCCTTCGCAACCAGAAACACATCATCTTGCAGTTCATTACGGGATGTGCGTGTTGTGCTTGGATAGTGTCGCTCAGCGTTCAACACGTAAGAACGCATCCATCAGGCGAATCAAGCGGTGCCGCGGGACGCGAAGTGGTGAGCTGCGAGCGGGGTACTCCACACGGAGTATTGACAGGTCAAAGAGCAACGCGGAACCGCGCGGCCCCGCCTCGGATTCTCTGCAGTGGATGCGGTGAGCGCGTATGATGGCTGTCGGTGCGTCCTGATTGCGATATGCTCCTTTCTGCGACGTGACGGGCGTGATAATAGACTGCACATCAAAGGAGAAAAGCGCATTGTTTTTCCTAAGGTGTAATTGTAGCCTGAGAGCTATAATTATTTGTATTTGTATTTAGCCATTACATGACCCGTAAAGGGCTATTGGTCTGGCCTCCATTAGTCCCCAACGTTCCTAGTTGGTCACCTAGGAACTCCCAATGTCTCAAGTTCGGTTTACCTTCGTGACTTTATCTAGTTAACGAATTCAGCGTGATTCACCTTGGGCTAATTCTCTTTGTGCTACAATTGTACTGAGGGGAAAATAATTTGTCTCTCCAGGTGTATATGCGATTTTTTTCCACGGCCATAATAGTTTGAGGAAATAATTTAAAAATTTTAAGCTTCTGAATGATGATACGTGACTAGCGACTGTTACCAAGGAAACTGTCAATAAACTACTATGTGTAAAAATTTAATGGCTGAATCTAATCAAATGTTATGGATGTTACGGATCGGATGTTACTAATGTAGGTATGGGAAATTTAATGCCAAAAATGTATGAAAATGTATTATAGTGCATCTTATGGCAAATTTAAAGACTGGTGTAAAGTATTTCGGTGAGGAACTGAAGAAGCTCAAATTAATTGAGCTTCACGTTATGTTCAGGTGCTTAAATTTTTACTCATGTGTGTCGTTTCTTTTCATTGTAGTAATGTAAACAAGAGAGACAGTACTTCATCTCTAGCGAGAGAATGCCACAGTTCAGCTCATTTGCAATCAATAAAATCTATTTTTTTCTCCCGGTCGTGGAAAATTGTTATTTATGATACTTTTACGCTGCTATGTACGTGTAAATGAAATCTTCAAGCCATGTTTTCCTTTCAAGAGTTTAATATGGCTTTATACAATGACCCACGGAACGTTTTCAACTCATTTGTTACGCACCGAGGATTTTGCATTGTTTCGAATTTCATGTAAAGCATACAGCAGAAGTCGACCATGGGATAGCATTACTGGAATGCATAGTTAACATGATTCAAATACCTTCGAAACTGCGAGCGTTAATATGCTACAGTTTGGAAACCTGTTAGGCACTATAAGCCAAATACAATTTAACCCGTACTTCCTGATTGATTATTCAATATGATCTTCATCTGAAGTTCATGAGACGGATGTATTTTTTATATTGCAACGTAAATGAAATATATATTTTAATAAGCATATAGCTGGTGTTGTAGACGCTGTGAAAATTGTGTGAGAGGGGCAACACACATTGTGCTTATTTATAAAAAAACTGATAATTTGTTTCTTTATTTACCATTTTAAGAGAACAAAGCGTTTTATTAATGTGAGATGACAGCATTAAGAAGTAATGGTATTGAAAGTTAATTCTAAAAAATTGATTTCGACACAGTGAGATAGTAATGGGTAAAATACAATCTAATACTTAATGTTAGAATGCAATGAATAATTACCAATAACTTAATAAAACGAATGATGTTTGGTGACCATATATGGTAAACTTAAAAGTAATTCAAGTTTTATACTTGTTCGTCAGTGTTCCCAGGTGCGAGGTTCCCTCCCCCCATTAACGTAGGCGTTTTAGGTTTTCTTGTAGGGTAATTTTAAAATGGTAAAAAAATTGCGTCTCATTATTTCTAAATAATTACAATTGTCCATGCAACAAACGGACTAAGTAAAGAGAAATCCGTTACAGGCGTGCAAGAAGCGTAATTGCGATTACCTCGATTAGAATTTGGGATGTTATGTTCCACATGACTGCAACGCAGTAGAAATAAGCATTATTTAATTATGAAATTCCTTCGTAAATTTATATTTAAAAAATATATTATATTTTATAGATGGATCTTAAAATTTGTATACCAAGATTATACTTTTTATTAATTTGGAGGTTTATCTCAAATTTTGTGGTTTTCACAACACCACGTGAGTCCAAATTGGCCCAAGATAATGGGCTCAAATGGTAGCACTGGTTTATATTGCACATTCTGTACGTGCATTGAATCTAATTGCAAACACTTAGAAACATAGTGTGGCATATTGTACATGTAAATGATGTACAGTTACTAACAAGGTAAATATTTAGGTTGAAACAAACAAATATATCTAAAATTTACCTTCAAGATATTCGGAGATACAAAATGGTTTTGTAGGTAAAATTTCAGAGACTCGTTACCCTACATTTATCTACTACACTATTGTATCTACACTAAAAAGTTTTTTTTGTCATTTATAATCTCGCAAAGTCACCAGTTGTCTGCGAAGCACCAGTATGAAATTAGTACGTACAAATTGTGCGTCAAAATGATTTAAAGAGCCAAAATTAGGCAAAGTGTCGGCTAACGCAGTTTTATAATATTTAAATTTTTAATTTAAATTAATAGTAGTTGGAATATATTGAAATGAAATGTTTGAGATTACCGCAATGTTATATAAAATTAAATATAACGACGTAAGTTCAGAACATTAACAATATTGCCAAAGTAAATAAAAGGAGAAAATAATAAGTCACAAGAATTAAATAACGCATATTGCTGAGGCTGAAACACAAGTAAAAGCCTAGAAGCGCCTGAGTTCTAGAAGTTTTAATAAAAAATATGAATAATATTAAACTAAAAACCGACAAAGAGAAAAGTAATTTCGTAAGTGAGGTCAACAATTTTTTTTTCTTCGTCATAAATCAAAAAGTGTTATTTCATAATGCATGTAAATTACAGTGGGAATGATTAATACGGTATGATCACTCACAATGAGTCAGTGTCATGGCTAAACGAATATCGGTCGAATCATAGCTGTCTTACTTCGCCATTCCAAAGTAACCATTGCTCCAGTTATCTGAATTTGTGGCGTTTTTTATATTAAAATCCACGAGACGTTGTCGTTGAAGTACACTCCTTTCCGCATGAGGTGACGTACGAGAGCAAGCACAGTCGCGAGAAGTGCACAGTGATGAAACTAGGTGCGGTGGTTGTAAGCCGGACCGGCTGGGCAGCCGGGAACAGACAGCGGCGGAGGCCTGCCGACCAGGCGGGCGTCTTGAGAGAACAGATAAGAAAATGAATCGAATATTTCGTTGACAAAATATATGTTTTTTAAAATAGTGGAAAGAATCTCGATGTTTAAATGGTAAAATATTCGTATTAATAGATACTCTGATAAAGCTATGTGATTGAGGAAGAACAATTTGATGTCACAGTAAATTAGTTTCAAATGAAGATAGTTTACAAAACGTTTTTCAAATTCTAAATAACAAACCTACAGTAGGGATTCCCAAAGGGCAAAGTCCCTGGAAAATGAAACAAAGGCGTCGGTTGAGAGGCTGGTGGTGGTGGACTGATTTGGGGCAGGGTGGAGAGGGGGCAAGGGTGGAATACGAACGGGGGTGAGGAGCAGGGGAGGAGAGGGGTTGGATCGGAGAGGAGAGGGGCGTAGCATGAGCAGGGCGAGAGAGGAATCAGACGGCAGCATATGGGCCAGGGGCGAGACGGGTAGAGTTAGAGAGGGGCAGGGGGCGAGGAGAGGGGGCGGAGAGGGACAGGATCATGGGGGGGTGTGTCGGAGAGGGGCAGGGGCAGAGATGGGCAGGGGTGGAAGAGGGCAGGGACGCGAGAGGAGCATGGACAAGAGATGCGGCTGGGGCGGACAGGGGCAGAGGCGAAGAGAGGCAGGGGCGGGGTTCAAAGAGGACCAGGGGGGCGAGGGCGATGGCGAAGAGAGGGGACGTAGGGGGGGCTGGGGGGAGAGAAGCAGGAGCAGGTGATGGGCAGAGGCGGTGCGGGATGATGGGCGAGTTCGACGACGCGAACGAGACGGGGCCGGGTTGTGGAACCTGCGCAGCGCCAGAATCCGGATCGGGGTGCGTTGGAGCAGGTAAGCGGCAGACAGCACAAAAAAGGGGGATCAGTTCGCACAACCGCGGCGTCGGAAGATCGCGAAAAAGAAGAAGCTAGTACGCGCGATTAGGGACGAACACACTATCGTGCTCCAAAGGAAAATCTCGCCCGAGAAGCTGGGATCGAGACAGGAAGATAAGAGCAGGCGTTCAGGCAGAGGAAGGATGAAAAAAATGAAAAGAGGCTGAAAAAACATATACACAAAAAACAGAGAATTTCTTGAATTAAAGAATCTGGAATATATGTAAACAGATGATAATATGTCGGAGAGAATTTGGGTGGTGCTGTGTGACATGACAAATTTTAAAGAAATTAGTCCCACCAACCGTTTTATCGGGTTAAACAAAGGACGTATTGTTGAATTGTGGATATGCAGGGGTGGTTCGGTGTCCCTACATGAGTGAAAGCTGGCCTAAGTAAGTGTAAAGGATAAACATTTGGGATTACACGAACCAACTTAAAATCATGATTGCCACGTCATCATTGATACAGGCAGACTATCATAAATGCCATACAATCACCTAATTCATCTACCATTTCCATAATGCGTCTAGATATGTCCATTTTTTAAAAAGGTTCTATGTTGACGATGCATCTCTTTAGTTTGTCATCAAAATGTTATAGTACACCAGGTTAACAAATAAATGGAGTGAAGTAATAGTATTCGTAAAAACAATAGAACAGGTAATAAAATTTTGTTTTGCGATGACGCATAAACACAAATAGATCATTTCAATGCGGGGTACGGCAGAAAATGTGTCGAGAAAACGAACTTCACCAATGTCGTCATTAACGTTTGATGAACGGGCAGATGGTATAAAAGCGAGAAACCCCCTACCTTATTACATTTGCAAGCAAACCTGGAGAGGCAACTCGGTCCGAAGGCGGGTGGATCAGCCCGGTGAGGGGGTCTCCGGCAGGCAGCGGAAGGCGGAGCGTGAGCCTACGAGGCGAAAGCCTCCAGGCGCCGCCCGGCCACCTCCCAGGAGCGCGGGGCGAAGCAGCGTCAATCGCTACTCGCCCTCACCCCCACCCACGCCCCCACCACGTCCAAGCCTTCCTGCCCCCGCTCGGAGTACACCACCGCCCCACGTCCATGCCTTCCTGCCCCGCTCGGATACCCCACCGCCCATCCGACCCTCTCCCACACCCACGCTCCCGCGCCCGCTGACCGCTTCATCCCCGCCCCTCACCCACAACCCACGCCTCCACGACTTCTGCTGCTTTCACCCCACGTCCTCACCCTCACCCTTCACCCTCACCCCCACCCACGCCCCACGCATTCCAGCCCCGCTCGGGAAACCCCACCCGCTCACCGGCCCTCCCCACAACCGCGCCCCAGACCCGCGCTGCCGCTTCATCCCCACCCTCACCCAAACCTACGCCTCCACGCCTCCACGCCCTCCTGCTGGCTTCACCCCCGTCTTTCACCCTGCACACTTCACCCCACACCCACGCCCCCGCACCCCCCTGCCGCTTGGCCCCCGCCCTCACCCTAAATCACGCCTCCACCGCCTCCAGCTGTTTCACCCCCGTCCTCACACTTACCTTACGCCCACGCGCGCTCCCGCCCCGCTGGATTACACCACCGCCTCACCGGCCCTCTCCTACACACAGCCCCCGCGCTCCGCTGCCCGCTTCACCCTTCACCCACGATTCCCCGCCCGCTCCGCAACACACCGCTTCCCTCACCCCTCTCCCACACTACGCCTTCGCGCCCCGCTGTGCTTCACCTCCGCCCTCACCCTCACCCACGCCCTTTCTCGCCCCGCTCCGGCAACACAACCGTTCCCCCCGCCTTCTACCACACCCACCACCCTTCTCCGCCCCGTCCCGTTGCCAGTCCCCGCTGTTCCCCGCCGCCAACGCTAGCTTTCCTTGGGCGTCGCACCTACCATCCAGCAAGTTCCATTCTCTTT
>BOPP01000068.1:2429321-2450388 GCA_017312745.1 Gryllus bimaculatus | reverse complement strand
GGGGCGCGGGGGAGGCCGTGGGGACACAGGAGGCCGCGTCCGGGATGACGGACGCAACCCGCCATTCTTCCCGCGGCGCCCGTTCAGCGTCTGCGCCCCATACGCTAGCGCCGCCACGTGCTCAATTCCCGAGCGAATTTCCGCCTACGGACGGGTCACGCTGCGACTGCTTAAAAAGCACAGCCAGAGGATTCGATGATTGGAAGCAGGAGAGGCGGCTCAGGGCATCAACTGATGCACTGCAGTGCTTATGACTGGGAGGACCTCGGATCGAGTCTCAACGATGGCAGGATTTTTGACACTAGATTTTTGATAGCTAGGTTTAATTCATCCACTGTCTGGAAGAGATTTCCAGAGAAAGGCTGCTCTTATCGCTAATTTTCTGTTGTTTCTCCGATCAAGACCAGGCGAATGCCGGAGCAGTACCCTAACAAACGGGATACGTTCAACGCGCGATCTTCCCTTCATCTTCCTTGTACTATCCTTACCTCTTACACACACACTTATGTGCTTTACACTCTCACATATGTCGGGAGACCGTCTGGAAGTTACAGCTTTTCGTGGCTGGGGTGGAGGGAGATACCTGGTTAAGGAAATCCCCGCTAACCAACAGTTAGGTCGGCGCCGGATCTCGCTACCAGTGGGAGAGATCACCACCACCTCTCGAGGAAAAACATGCACTACTCTTACAGGACGATTGATCTTCGCAAATGACGTACCAAGAGTCACGAATCAGTCACTAATCAGAAATGGAGGGCGACCGTCACTTCAATAAAAGTCAAATCGAAGACAGATTTGATAACGCCGCTCACATTGTCGTAGTAAAGGGTAAACCGAAATTATCCACTCGCAAAGCAGTGGACTTGCTTTGCTACAATTACTAGTCAGGAGGATAAAGATCAAGTTGATGGTAATAATGGTGGTGGTGAAGACTATAATGATCATAACGAAATAAAAAATTATCCTTAAGTACGATTGTCCAACTTCTTTTCGCCTTTCTTCCAATGCACACTAGAGCGATTAAAGATCATATTTTACATACTTCTTATTTGCACTGTTAGTCGTAAAAATCTCGTTTAGTATGCCTGTGGTCGTCAGAAAGAATCATAGAGTAGCTGTTCTTTCGCCATTACGAATGCTCTTCTTGTCAATCGTCGGATTGACTTGAACTGCGTGATCGTAGGCTCTTTATTTCTTTTCGTTTTAATTGTCTGTGTGATAATATATTTTACACATCCGAATCTTGCATATTCAGAAGTGGAGACAGGGACTACGTAAATGTTTTCAGGATTAAGAGGTTACCTCAGTTTATTTCGAGAACTGTTTGACATTTAAACGTTTCATTGGTTGTATAAATGACACTTTAAACGACATCACTGGCGGAGTTTCGTAGATTCATGCCAACATTCGCATTAATTGTAATATTAAACTGATTTAAGTGTCTGAAGACTTAAAATTCTCCTCTAAAAGTTGTTATATTCGCCACATTTTGGTTCAATTTAACATTTTACATGCGTGAAAAAATAATTGAGAGGTTCTAAACATTACTGATTGGCTCTACACTTTGATTAAAAATGTCCACTTTTATGATCAATAAAATATCTAATACAAGCATAGGACATGAATTTCATATATATATATATATATATATATATATATATATATAATTTGATTGACAGCTGTTCAGTTATTATAAGATATCATCACAACTTACATTCATGTTGATAAATGCCACGATTAAAACAGGTTTGATAGTGTCAATTTCAGTGCAAGGTGTTAACTTCACCCCATTCATTTGTATACATTTCTTTAGGTGAAAAAGTGCAAGTGCAGACACCTAAACGAAATATGCTACAGCCGAAAGAGCGAATAAGGCAAGCTGTCAAAACATTAAATTCCTGGAACGACGAAAAAGGAATGTAATTCGACAGCAAACATAAACGAATTTTTGTCAGGAAAGATGACGTTTTAAAGGAAAAGAAAACATTTATGACAGGTAGAAATACAATACGGAATTCAACTAGTCATTGGCTTCAAAAAAGACAGTCGACCAATATAGGATAATTTTAATATAATAAATAAAATTAGATATCTTATTTCTTCAATACACTGTATTCTATATATTTACTAAATACTTTGAATAATGTTTGAATTTTTTGTTAAAATATTGAATATCAAAACGTTCTCCCACAATTTCAAAAACTGTATCGCTTCCACAGGTTTCCAAATATTGTTATTAAAAGTAAGGGAAAGTGTTCATACAAAAAACTACGGACTGTACTTTCTTTTACAATTCAAGATTGTGTCAATTAGTTAAAGAATGTAAATTGAATGAATTTTGGAGATGACGTACGAGTACTATGTTAGTTATGAAACAATACAATCAAGGTCATTTTAATAAGTGTGTCATTTGAAGTAAAAGTTGAATATCAACTATCAACAAATAAAGAGTTCCTTTGAGCGCTATACTTTTCATTTACTTGATATAAGTGTAATATAATTATAACGCATTAGTTGAATATAATTATGAGTACATTATTTCATGTTACTTATCATTCAGAACACATAAATATGTTTTTGATATCAAAGTAGATGGTTTCAAAGTTTTCGATTTCGGATATTATTTTCGAATATCTCCAATATATCTTATATTATTTTCAAATGGATTCTTATGAGGATTTGATGAGAGCGCCAATATAGTTTCTGATCATTTAGATCGATAAGAAGTTTGGTATTTTATAGAATTCCAGCGGAAACTAATAACTCAAATGAATGAATGAAAAAGTAAATGTATTTCGTGTATGTAAATTTCCATTTTAGTATTATGTTTGAAATTTAGAAAGCAATAACCTCTCAGAAGTAAGACACAATACTTGAAATTTTACTGATGTGCTTAGGACATTCTCGTGTTAGTATCATCTAGCAAACAAGGTCATGTTTAACCAAAGACTACGTACGCACAGGGTGAAGACATCTCTAACGTCAAGGAAATGTGTAGCATTACATTCAACGTATCTCCTCCCAGACTCACTCCACAATGTGCATTTGCGAGCGATACCGCCTGCGGTTGTATACAGCCACCTGGGGACGACTAGAAAACGAACGAGAACCCCCCCTCCGCGGCCTTCTCTTAAAGAGTACGCCGACCCCTTTTTCCATTTTGTCACCATTCACGAAAATGGCACCCCCTACACCTATCATTCCACCTTGGACTCTCCCCCTCCCCTCGTCCAAAGATACCTCAAGAGAGACGTAGAGTAAAACTGCCAATGGCGGAGAGGGCGCCAAAGAAACGGAACGGCTTTTTTACAAAAATCGCGAAGAGTCACGTACTTAATAAGTTGCAGTCCAGAGGAATTGAAGAAAGGGCGGGGCGGCAGAATAAGGAGAAAAAGGAAGAAGCAGCAGCAGTTCGAGCACGCGAAAGAACAACGCCCGAGCAACGCCGGAAAGCGATCGTTTTTCATCCAAACACAACCCCACCCCCCACAGCCGCGAACGCTTCGGGGGTTCCCCGGCGACCGGCCGGGCGACGGACGCGCGCTCCCGCGGCGGAAGGGAGAATTAAAAAATTCGGAAGAGTGAACTTCTTTTTGCGCCGTTCTCCGACAAAAAAAAACGTCGCCCAGTTTGTCATTAATTCCTTGGCGCTGATGTCGGAGAGTTGCGCGGGCGGCGGGCGAGAAAGAGCTATCGGTGGAAGAGAGGAGAGCAACGGAAGCCGAGAGGATGAGTTTAAGTATGGGGGAGAGGAAACGTGGAAGAGAGCAGAGAAAGCGACAGCGAAGGCCGCCGTCGTTTTCTTGGGAGGAAAATAGTGCGTGTTTGTTATTACATCACGGCCCTGACATAAATAAACGCCGCCCGGGGCGCCTCATGGACCGCCCGAATTCCTCTCAACTTAATTGCGCTTCTCGTGCGCGACGCTCGGGCGGGCGGAAGGTGGGAGACAGGGAGGGGAGAGGGGGGCGGGCGCATGCCTGTCAAACGGGTAGCCCGCCCACCCGCCGCCCCGCGCAATACCTGCCCCGCAGGTCATCGAGCGCTCGCGCGAAGGAACCGGCGCGCCACTGAATTAGTTCGCTGAGTCATGCTGAACAGATGCGAGGGAGGCCGCGTTGCCCCGGGCGTCGGGAGGGGTCGCGCTGCGAGGAACGGAGCGCCGTTAAGCAGCTGCTTCCCCCTTTCGTGAGCGCCCCGTTATCCGCTAATTTACATGATTTCGAATACTAATACACTGGGTCGACTAAACCGAAGTTGATTCAGGTTTCTTGTGATACAGTGTCTCTTCCAACAATAATTTTGGAAGTTTGGTTTCCCATTGTACTGTATCCCAAAATGTATAAAAATATCCAATATTCATTTAAATCATTGCCTTTTGCATTTGAAATATTAAACTTAAAATGTTAATGTGTCATATCACGTATATATTTCATAAAAAACATATCACATATTTTATTCCATAAGGAAAATATGAGTTGAGTGAACCAAGAAACAAAATTTATAATTAATTAATTTTAAAGATAGTTTTGTAAATGAAATCATCATGAAATATGTTTGCAATTAATATAAGCTTCATTTGTAGAATAGTCATTGTTATACTCATATTTGTACGATTATCGAATTGCTTTTGTTTACCCCAAAGAAACAAACAAATTTTAATTTATTTTGTACCTGCACTTATTTCATTGGCATATTTCATTCAATTTCTTCCAAAATATTATTTATTTTGTTGCAAATAACTGTACATCGTAAGTACCAAAAAACATAATAATTGCCAGTCTGATGAATTAAGTTTTAAAGATTCATGTTCTATTAAAATACAGTGTTAAAATTCTCAGCGATTCACGAATGTGAATGGAAAGTTCCAAATATACTAATTTTCTAAATTTCTTTCAGCTAAAATAGTACAAATAGATTAGTGTTGTTCAGAGGAATCGTGAGCTATTGATCACTTCTATCGGTTCCCTATAACTCCCCCAAAACGCGTTTTAATAAACTTAACTCCCATAAAGAGAGTGTTCATTGGATGTTTCAGATGGATCAGGTAAATAAAAATATCCCGACTGTCCCAAGTCCCCATCAATAGGCGGAGAGGCATCGAATGACACGCCCCTTCCCTCATTAATCGAAAGGAACATGCCTAACCACGAGTAACGAACGAAAGCACGATCATACGGAGGAAAACCGATTATCATAAATGTAGGGTTATCCTTAATCAATAAAGTTATCATAACGTCTTCAGATCTAGTAACAGGAAACAACGAACGCGTAGAAACGTGCAAACAGAAGGGTTGACAGCTCATTTTTTTTAAATGTACTTATCGGAGGCATCTTAACGGCCGTTTAGAGTAGCTTTTCGTTCCTCTATTCGGATACGTCAATATATGGATATATGGATGGATTTGGATAAGTCAATATATTTATAGTAGATTATTATGAGAACCATTCGTAACACACAAATGTAACATATTTTTGAGTATGTTGAGAATACATTGATGTGCACGATGAAGCGAGTAGCATTTGGCGTGGCGCTTTTGACTGCGCGTGGCCAGCGTGTGTCCTCGGGGCCGTTTCCGGCGCACTGAAACGAGCACTCCTTTTCCGGGCGGGCGAAAGTCCTCTCGCAGATTATCTCGTCGGCGGCTTATCCCTGGCCGCGCGGCGATCGCTTGCGAGAGGCACTTAGCGCTGCCGACCCCCCCTTTCTCCCTTCCTCTCATCCCCACTCCCTTCCCTTATATCCCCCTACACTTTTTTCCCTCTCCCTCTCCTTTCCTTGTCTACCCTCCTCCTCCGCCCCCTTCTCAGCCACCCCTCCGTCTCTCATCGCCCTTCCTCACCCCCCTCTTCTTCCCCCTTCATTCCCTCCCACCATCCATCCTAACTTCCTGCTTCCGCCCCGCGCCGTCCCCAGGACGCCAATCGCCCACTTCTCGCCTCTCTACCCTCTTACCTTCTCACAGTCGTTCCAAACGAAAAAGAATCAGAAAAAAATTCTTTAGCGTATTGATTCTTGTAAATGAAAAAAATACGTCAAGGATGTTGAAAATAATAAAGTATACATGTTTCTGCACTCCTTGAGAGTTGGGAACGTAATTTCTTGGCTGGAGATGCTAGTTTTAGTGCCAAAGAAAAATAGAAAAAATGCTTCAATTGATTTTGTAAGAATATTATAAAAGTACATTGATTTATTGTTCTGTAAGAATGGAAACATATGTCATGGAAATAATCTTCACACGTAATAACACGTAATCAAACTCTGAATTATTTGCCAATTGAATTATACTACTACATTTTTATTCCAAAAATATTAGTAGTGTTGCTGCTTTAGTTCATAAATGTAATATTGTGTTAATATTCCTATGGTGGCAAAATACCTGTGGCAAAATACCCAGCGGCTAACTAGTGTTGCAACCTTTCTCTTCAACCGCGGTAAATCCCCATTAAATTCTTCTCGCACATACCGACGAAATAAATGTCACTGCGTCACAATTCTTCAAACTAAACGCCAGCACTCGCGTTTTTTTATATTAAAAAGGGTCAATTGTTTATCAAAAGTATACATCTCATTGGCTGGTAAGAAAGAGTTTTTGAGTGATTTATTAGTGATTCTGAGCGCGCCATCTGCTAAGGTCATTAGTACTTGAATTAGCCCGCAAGCTAACTTAATTTTTTGCTCGTGAGGTGGCGATGATCTTCACACCCTGAATGATAAGATCCGGCGCCGACCTATTGATGACTAGCAGGGTTTTCCTTTAACAGGTATCTCCCACCAACAGTGCACTACCCCAGCCAGGACAAGCTCTAACCCCCGACCGGTCTTCCGGCATGTCTGGTAGTGTCATACATATAAGTATAACGCAAACATGTAAGTATTCGGAAGGGGTAGGATAGGACAAGGAATGTTCGCGCTCGATGTATTTGTTAGGATACAGCTACGGTATTCGCCTGGTATCGATCGGAGAAACCATGGAAAACTACTGATCAGATCAATTGGCCACTCTAGAACCCTCCTCCACACAGCGACAGAACGCGACTCAGCTGTCTAGTTAGTGCTTGCCACTGTCGGGGCTCCAACCTAGAACCTCCTGGCCAGAGCCACTGCAGTGGCATTAGTTGAGAGATAGCATTGCTGAAACTACAACAGCATATACACGTAAACTTCCGCGGCTCGAATCCATAAATTCCCGGCTATCCGGGAGACGCCGCGTTGTTGGCTGGGAGGCCGACGTTTCGCCTGATATGACGCATGCTTCCTTACTGCCCTGAGGAAGTTACTGCCCTGAGGAAGCCTGCGACATGTCAGGCGCAACGTCGGCCTCCCAGCCAACGACGCGGCGTCTCCTGGGTAGCCGAGAATTTACAACTGCGTAATAAAAATATGGAATTTACTGTGAGATTTTTCTAAAATTAGGAGTAGCGTCGGGTGAAAGACATTGAATTCGGTTCATGATTCGTTTCCTGTGGCACTGTGCCTCGCGGGGCGAGCGAGAGAAGGACGTGGCGCTCTCACTTTTCGCGAGTTGTCCGCCCGGGCGCCTGCCCACTCGCGCGAAACGGCTCATCCTGTCATTCCTCCCCCTCTCTCCGCCTTCACTTGGGATCTGCGGCGAGGGACGAACTGTTTGCGGGGTTTGGAAGTTTTGACACGTCTAACACGATTGGAAGTAGATGTCTAGTGCCGTTTTTCAGAGCGATGTTGGCGACCAAGTACAGATAGCTCCCGTAAAACCTGTCTAACGTGGAATCGTACGTACCAGATATTTTTTCCGTTGAAGATTAGTTCCACTTTAAAAAGTTTCCTTTAAAAAAGTTATTAATTTATAATGGTTAATAATTTAGACAATATATTATGCATGTGAATAATATAAGCTGTATTGAGAATCATATTTAGTTCTATTAATTTTGTGTTCACGCAATTTTTACACGGACGCTAGCATAATTACAAATACTCTTTAATTAAAAATAATTATCTTAATAAGATATAAAAATACTGTTTATCGTTCTATATTGTTGTTATTTGTTCAAAACGCTGAAGAGAACGGTTCCCATTTTATTTTTAATTCTTCCAGTGGCACAGTATGAATTTCGGCACACATCGCGCACCCATAAATGCCTAACTTTCAACAAACAATTAAGCCTGAGTGATCTGAGTTAGAAGCACCGAATAAATTTTGTTGTGGAAAAAATAACATTGATAAAAAAATAGCTCTTTTGGTATTATCGTTATAAGTCTTTACTTTGTACACACATACAGTATTATTTCCTTCTTCCTTTCCTCATTCTCCTTTTAGTTCATATATTTTATTTATTTATTTTCTTTTCTATATAATAAGCGATCTGCAAGCGCTCAGGTCATTGAAAGTGCGAGTTATGAACTTGAGTACATGATAACGGTAATGATAACGAGGAGAATGATATTGGAGAAATGGTGCAAAGATATGAAGGAGATAGGGAGAATCCTGCAAAATCCTGCCGAGAGATCGCTTTGTCCACCGTAAGTTGCACATAGATTAGAAGGGTTCTCCAACGTTCTCCAGTGATGGTCGCTGTACGCCTATCCATTATGCTACGTCTATGAAAATTTCGTAGTCTGCTCTCGATATTATACCCGATTCGTTTTGGCCATCTTTGTTATCGTTAATACAGTTGTCAACAGTACTTTTATTGAAATCCGCTTTTGTCGTGTTGTTTTGTAAGTATTGCTGGTCTTTATCCATTTATTTATGAGAACCATTTTCATCCATATAAAATAATGTTTTTGCGAAAAATATTGTTTTAACTTTTTAATTTACGTTTTAAGATTTATTTCAATTTCCGTTTTCCTGTTTGACAAGATAATTAGCACGCATTTCAGACCTAAAATCGTGTATCTGGGAATTTTTCATTTTATCAAGAAACCATTTGACTGTATCGGGCATCCCAGGACAATTTCAAAATGACTATTGGTAATTTAAATGTTGATTCAAGATTCGATGTCATAGATGTATGGTGGCTAATTCTCTTCAAATTATTTCTGTATATTCCATTATTTTTTTGCCTTGTGTTTACTTTTCACAAGTGGTGGAATCATCTATTTGGATGAGTTTAATTTTGTCTCTCCTCGCATTCTTATAATGCTCCGCTGTATCTTAAAATACAAAATTTTAAATGTGTCAATTCTATATGTAAACCTATTATTGACGTGTGATTAACAAGTGTATTATTTAATAAACGTATTATCCAACTTTACTTTTTGATATTTAAGTCATTACGTTAGAAAATATTCGAGCCTGCGATATACTAGTAAAATCACTGTTGAATTAATAACTACAGCTTATGCCTTTCAGAAAATTGATGTTTGAACATACTCATAGTTAGTAGTACAATTATCTGCCCAACAAAAGTACACTTTCCACCCCCATTACAGAAGCTAAGTCATCTCAGAATCCCAGAACCATCTTCTTGTTGCGCGCCGCAGAGCCCAATTTCTTGACACGCCCCCCGAGCCGTGTCATTGCCATCTTCGCTCCGTCACAACAGCATCAGCCTCGCGTCGCATTTCCGACCTTGTCACTTCCAACGTCGCTGTCGCCTCCCCCGCCGCTCTCAATACCCTTAATCCAATCCCTAATCGGAAGGTCTCCAACACCACAACCCCAATTCCCTTCATCCCTCCGCCTCTCGTTCCTCACGCAGCGCCTCGCCGCTTCGCCTTTCTCCGCAACGCAGCGCAGAGCACGCAGCCGAAATAACGACTTATTATCCCTGGTACGAGCAGAGATCCTTTTCCGGAGGGAGGCCAGGAATCTTCCATCAATATCTCGCCGGAGGACTGACGGTCCCGCCTCCCCCGCTGCAGTCCACAGAGGCCAATAAGAGTCAATCTTCGGGCGGCCCCCCGGGGCTCTAGGCCAGCGGTCGCGCGTCCGTCCGCCCGTCCCCCCGCCGCCCTCCGCCGCCCTCCGCCGCCCTCCGCCGCCCTCCGCCCCCCCCCGCCCTCCGCCGACCCTCCCGCCGCCCTCCGCCGCCCCCGCCGCCACTCCCGCCGCCCTCCGCCCCCTCCCCGCGCCCTCCGCCCTCTCCGCCGCTCCCGCGCTCGCCGCGCTCTCCGCCCGCTCCTCCGCCGCTCTCCGCCGCTCTCCGCCGCCTGCTTCCACTAAAATGTTTCTCGGATTTTACCTTGACAGGTTATTTCTGTACCTTTGATTACTCGCATTACAGCCGGGCAAAACGCATATTTTTATTGATCGACCATTCTTGCTGTCTTGCTTCCACAGTCTCGGTAGGCAATTCCAACAACCAACTGCCGGAACCGCTCTCGGTAGCATGGGGGTGATGATATGCACATTTTCTAGCAGTTTTGGTGGTTTATGAGCTGTTTTATAAACGAGAAATAATGGAATCGAATTTTAATTCAGAATATGTCGTAGAGCGTGTCGTAGTATTTCGTAGTATAAAGTATGTCGTAGTATAAAGTAGTATGTATGTCGTAGTATAAAGTTTAGTTAGCCATAAACAGATTCAACGTAACAAACCTGGTAACGATATCGTTTGTTCTCGATTTCCTCTCTCTATTCGCATAGTTTCTTTATCTCATCACCTCTTCCCTTCTTCTCTGGTCTCTTCTTCTCTCCATCCGCCTTTCTCAGTCGTATATATTCCCTTCTACGTCTCTCTCGACTGCTACCTGTTTTGTGCTTAAATTTCTCTGGTCAAACTCCTGCGGTTCTTGTAAAATATTATTGCATAGAAAAACATTTACCAGTAAATGATATCACAAACAACAATTACATTATCTGAAAGCTAAGGAGAAAATGCTTAAAATATGAATTTATTTTTTCTCATTTATAATTTTTTAAGAAAATTGTTATTCAAATGTATAAATCGTTCATCAAGAACGCAGCATTTAAATATCAGCAGAGACATACCGCCAAATCAGTTTTATAGAATTAAGTTTAAGTAAAGATAATATATTGTTGTGCTTATTTCTGTTGTATCAAAGAATCAATATGACATTCTGTAATGGATGATGTAGTTTCTTGCTAGCCGACCTACAAATGGCCGCCGCCTTCTCTATGGGTCTTCATCATACACACAAGCAGGGTTTTCCTCATCACTGAAGACGTCGAATTTGGCCTTCCTCACAGACTTAATTGAGTCTAATGGGAGTTCAATGAGCACAGTAGCCACCACCATCCCTCTAATTCCATTTCTGTGATCGCCCTTACAATTCCTGCAGTCTCCATCGTTCCCCCGCCCCATGGCGTATCACCCGTCCCCGTCGTACACGGTAACCCCTCACACCCTGTATCCCTCCTGGTTTTATCCTGCGGTCACGCCCGACCTCTCCACAGTCCCCACCGCTACACTTACCCCACTTTCCTCGACTCTCGCCTTTTCCAACTCTGCCACCATCCCCGCTGATCGCACTGACAACACCGCTGTATCATTTTCAACCAGTCAACAGTCCCCATTGCCATCGCCTCTACCACATTCCAGTCCCCCCTTCCCGATCCCCACTAGCCCAAGTGATCCAACCATCTTGCCATTCCCATTGACAACAGACCTATCTACAACTTTCCAGACCTCTATCGCCCCTACCACATCCTAATCCACCGTTCCCGATCCCTGCTATCCCCAACGCACCCACCACATCGCCATTCCCGTTGACAACACCGCTATCTACATCTTTCCAGACCTCTATCGCCCCGACTACGCCCCAATCCACCCTTTCCAATCCCCGCTCCCACCACTTTGCCCTTCCCATTGACAGCACTACTATCTACATCTTTCCCGACCTCTCCAGTCTCCACACCCACCACATTCCAAATCACTCTCCCCAACCACCGCCAACCACAACACTCCTAACACCTCCATTAATCCCACCGCTTGCCATCACCGTCATTCTCAATGATCCTGAACATTTCAAATCCCATCCCACCACATTCCAAAACACTCTCGCCGACTGCCGCCATCCACAACAGTCCTACCACCCCCGTTGATCCCACCGACAACTCCACCATCTCCATCATTTCCGATGATCCTATACATTCCAAATCCCATCTCACCACATTCCAAAACACTCTTCCCGACTCCTGCCAACCACAACACCCCTACCACCTCTGTTGATCTCACCGACAACTCTGTCATCTCCATTATTCGCGATGATCCTTTAGGTTCCCCTTTTCTACGACCGCCTTAGCCATCCCCGATGATCTCTCCGCTCACTACTAGTCCTCACCACTGTCGGCCCTCTCCTTTCCCACCCTGACGTTCCTGCGGCACACGACGCAACGCTTCTCTCTCAGCGTGCGCGTCGCCAACCCCCCCCCCCCACACACACACACACAGCGACTCGTGATCCCTGGAGGATCCGAGACATCTCTCCGGAAACCGCGCGGAGATGTTGAGCCCTTCGCCTCGGCGGTGGCCTGCGGCCCGCGCGCCCTTTCGGAGAGGAGCGAAGGGAGGGGGAGGCGCCTTCGGAAAGGATTCGTCGAGGATGTTTCCAAACACTGCGGATATAACGTTGTATCCCTTTCCCACCGAATCACAACGTGCTACATCAACATATCGATGTTGAAACTTGTATGCCAACTGTGTCCATAGGATTCCTCGTGAATGTCACACGGCCCCTCAGAATTTTTGGGTGGTTCTAATAACTTTTTGACTCATTGAAAGTAATTAAGTTCTGGTGGCGCAATGTGTAACATTTGCAGTAGGGTCATGAGTCCTGGGGATTTGATATTGTGTTCCCAATCGTAGATGTAAATCAAAGAATCAAACAGTTCTAACCGATGTACCATTTTTAACTGAACGTGTGCATGATTAACCACTCTGCTAGATTTCAAGCAGTTAGTTGCCAAATTTGACAATAAAAGTTATTGTTATGAATGTATGTATTTGACATTTTCAAGTTGAATTAATTCGTTGTTGTTTTTTTCTGCACGCAAGCATTGTTTCCAGGCTTGTGCTCTGTTGTTATCAACGCCTGGGGTAAGGTACACATGTGGCGAGAATAATGTATTCCCATCACCGTATCTAGCTTAATTGGCCTGCCTGAGCTTTTTTCTTTCGTCACATACCTGTACAAACTGAGGCTATTTGCATTAGATAACTACAACTTGATTTTTGCCACAGCCGTGATTGGAACCCGGGATCCCTTCACAGACATTTTTACACAACTATTTTTCAGTAACTACTACTTACTTTAAAATAAATGTGATGAACCTATGGATAAAATAAATGCGACTCTCTGCGCAAAGTTTTCTTAAGATCCAGGCTTCTAAAGTTCTGCTAATTGGTCGGCACTTCCCTTTTCTATTAAAGAGCCTTCCGTATTCCTGTTACTCTTTTATTGAATACATTTTTAATTCGGGTTCCTGACTTCAGGAGTAATTCAAAGGGTTAATTATAATTTTTACGGTTATTACGAGTACGAAGTACAAGATGAAAAAAGAATAGTCCTTACTTAGGTAACATTTTGTCTGTTTTTAAGTCCATTTTCGGTTGTAATAATATTACTTAAACTATTCATGGAAACCGCATAATATTCTTGAGAATATCTTCAGAAATTTTCAATGACGACGTCTGATCATTTATGTTTCTTGGCTTTTCTCAAGAATTTACATATACGACATTTGTTCATTCTCAATATGTTAAGATCATAATGTAAATTACTATTTTCATTTTTGATTTTCACTTACAAATAACTACAAGGAAACACTCCGAAAACCAAAACTCTGCTAGTCTACAAAGCAGGTTTGTTTCCTGTGTGACCGGGGTAGGTTGGTTCTTGAAATAATTTAATCTTCAAACAGTTAACGCATTTAACAGGAAAGATATACGAAAACCTCCTCCATGGATGTCAACTGCTGACTAGAGGAAAACTTCCGTTGTATATGACATGAAATTTACAATTAACACAGTGATGATAATTAAACATCAAGTATACTGTAAATACAAGGAATAAAAAGAGTTTCGAAGAATACCTTGTCTCGATAGTTCTGGGGTCAGAGCATCGGGTCGTACGTTCGACTCGGCCGAAATAATTTATACTTTACAAAATTTACTCATTTATTCTAAAACTGAGATTGTTGTATCTGCACCTACGGCAAGTGCTGCGAAGCGAGTTTCGAGCGGTGCTGTCACCACACATTCCACATACACACACGCGCGCGCGTGAGCCGCGCGCCTGGTCCATTATGCCGCCCAGAGCGCCGCTTTAAAATTCGCGAGTCCATTTTCGCCGCTGGAAACCTGGGAAAACGAAAGCCGTTTTTCACGCAACGAAACAAGCGACTGCGATATGAAAGCAAGTCACCTCTCTTATATCTCCTTTTTGTCGAGCACAGGTACATATTTGAGCTGCAGATTACGAACGGGCGTTTGCGCTGTGCGTGGACCCGAGTCGCTGGACAGACCGGTGGAGAGGGGAGAGGCGGGAACGGGTGGGAGGGAAACGGGATGGAAGAGGAGACGTTGCAACCCAAGGAAGGCAAGTGGAGTGGATTAGGTGAGACTGAGCAATGTAAAGAGGAATGGAAAGGGGTCAGAAAGTGGGTGAAGCGGGGTCGGATCGGATTGAATAATTCGTAGTACGATGGAGTTGAGCAGAGCAGATTACAGCAAAGGAGGGCTGAGCAGATAAAGGTGGTGAAAGGTCATGCAGCTGTTAGGAAGGCTGGGAGGAGCGATGGTGGGGTGGAAACGGCGGGTGGGATTGGCAAGGAGGAGTGGGCGGGAAGGGTGGTCGACGTGGAACGGGGACGTAAAAGGTTGCTAGGGTGGAGTTGGGGTTGAAGGGCTGGCGGAGGTGATGGGTGGAGAGGGATTGGTGGAGAGGGATTGGCGGAGAGGCAATGCTGGAGAGGGAATGGCGAAGAGGAATTGGTGGAATGGTTTGGCGGATGTAAAGGCCGTTGCGATGCGCTGAGTTGCTGAACAGAGTGGTGGAGTAGAGAGAGGAGGAGATGGATGCAAGGGAAACAAGGTGGAATAGGTTGAGGCGAAGGTGAAGTGGAGTGGAAGGAGTCAGAGAGTGGGGCGAAACGGGGTCGATAATTGGGTAGGTCGTGTTATGGTGGGGTTGATCAGGGTAGATTGCAGCAAAGGAGGACTGAGCAGAGAAAGGTGGTGAAAGGTGATGCAGGTGGGATCCAGGCTGTGTTGAGTAAAGCAGAGGGGTTGAAATTGGTGAGGTTGGCGAGTTGGAGTGGGCGGGAAGGGTTGTCGACATGGATTGGGCAGTAAGAGGTTGCTAGGGTGGAGTCGGGGTTGAAGGGTTGGCGGAGAGGGATTGACAGAGGGTGAATGGTGGAGAGGGATTGGTGGAGAGGGATTGGCGGGGAGGGATTTGCGGAGAGGGATTGGCGGAGAGGGATTGGCGGAGAAGGATTGGCGGACAGGGATTGGCGGACAGGGATTGGCGGACAGGGATTGGCGGAGAGGGATTGGCAGAGCGGGATTTGCAGAGAGTGTTTGCCGGAGATTGTTTGGCAGAGCGAGTTTGGCGGAGAAGGTTTGGCGGAATTGTTGACTGGATGGGGTTAGGCGTGAGGGGATATGGCTGATGGAGAGAGGTTGGTACGCACAAAGAGGGGTTTGTGGGTGGGAAGGAGTGGCCAGAAGGGGCTGGTAGAGAGGAGCACGTAGGGGAGTCGTTGCCGCTTGCAAGTGCTAGCTGTTCCTCGATTCGGCAGCACGGACGCGACGCGGCCCGACGCCCCGCGTCGCACCGACTCTCTCTTATTAAATTTTTCCCCCGCGCAGCGCGCCACTGCTCAGACGCGTAAATTCACTCCGAGAGTCATCTGCGAGGCGAGCCTGTATCGCGGAACGATTTAAAAAATAATCATTTTTGATTTAACGCAGGTGGACCGCGCACAGTGAGCAAAGGATTGGAAAAAATTGGACGAACGTGCTTAATCAGTGAAATATTCAATGCTACATGAACTTGTTCAGTGTTGTGGTTTCCTTATTTAGAAAATGAAATTACACCAAAATATAATAAATGTTACAAGATTCATTAGTACTATAGCAAAATAAACGGTATTTAAATAATAACATGATAGGTACTGTGTCCATAAAATTCCTTCTGTTGTGAATCTAAGTCTTAGTTTTACACTATTCGTGTGACTTATACAATAAAATAAAACTTGGGATGTCATTCTCGCCGTCATCATTAATAGCAAGTGTAAAATCAACGCCTTACGGTAAAGCCTGTGGTTGAGGAATGCGAGGTTGCCGATTCTATCTTGGACAAGAGTCACAAGTTTGCTTAACGTATTAAACGGTGAATTTTTGACGTCAGTCAGGATTTAATTTAAAATTCGGCTACTCTGAGAGGTAGTTTTCCTAATCATTTACAGACGAATGTCAGAGCAGCAACCATAGTGATGCATACAGGTTTCATAGGTAAAAAAAATAAATAATTACATGTTTTCTGAAGACTGATATGTTCGAGCACTTAGCGCTAATTTTTTGATTTAACGTGTAGTATATTTAACAAAAATATTCGCAAAATGTCAAGAGATTTGAAATATTGTCTGAATTATTATGTTGATAATAACCTTTATGCGATTATATAGTTTGAAAGTATACCTGTTTGTGAGTATCATAGGGCAAGAGCTTTGATTAATTTTAAGGAATATTGTCAAATTTATTTTCGTTTCAAATAACGGTGAAGCATTATCTTCGACAATTTTCAATTTTGTGTGTTTCTGGACATATTCTCAAAATGTACTGATTGTGCCGAATATTCATATTTTCGTAGCATATCTCCTATATTCTCAAGATTTCTGTAACAATGATACGAAGTCTTTCTAAGAGGCTTCGTCATCCAAGAATATAATTTTACCTCACGAACCTAACGAGAAACGTGGCTTACAGGCTCTCGAGCGATGGTGAAACTAAAGAAAAGCTTGTACCTACGATTAAATGGATGTATACAATTTTCTATCGTATTTTTTAAAGAAATCTTTGTAAGGGTCAACGTAATGTTTTTATTTTATTAGATCGATCGTGCTATTATATCCTCGAGTTCATTCACATAAATGGATCTTCATAACACATGACCATTTATATTCCATAATTTATTTATTATTTGACATTATTATTTATTACCTTTATGCATTAGTCCATCATAATATTGCGTTATAAGATAAAACTGTATTCGTGGCGAACTTTGGAATTCCCTGGAATTGGTTTATATTCCATCCTGGAAGTGGACACAATAGTATACGAGCCGTAGGAGCCAGCAGTGGCCTTACCTACATAACGAGGGTTCGGCATTCGAAAGACAGACTAGTTTTGAGCAGTGTTCGAGTGTTCAACAGTGTCTACTACAAAGCTACGTATAAAGTTATTTCTCGTGGACACTCATATGACTCAGCTACAAACTTGAACGTCTTAGGGTGGGCAGTAAATGGCTTTTGGAGTTCGTGTTTCTCCTCTGGCAAGTTGGCTTATCCTGACATTAGTATGAATTGGATTTTGGAAATGTGTGTAGCAAAAGGACCTAATACTCTGTCTTCTTTTCCTGATTCGCATAAATTTCAATAACGTACATAATATTCAATAACAGGACTGTATTCCACTTGATATTCAAAAAATACATTTCAGAAATCGTTCCTCTAAATTAGACATTTAATATTCGTCGTGGATTTATATCAATACCATTCACGTAATTTGTATTACAATTACAGAACGACACCAAAATATATGCCACAATCGTACTGACTCAATAAAAGTAATAGTATATAACAACGCATGTACGAAACCTCTCGCTTTGTAGTATTAATGAAACTGAGGAGTTTACTTGCACAGTGCTTCGGCCCCCCATTCCACGCTGTGCGGCCCACTGCGCAGGCGCGAGCCAGGGGGAGGGGGCGCAAACATGCTCGCGAATGGCCGGGAGCGGCGCTAGAGAGCGCCAACTGCGAGTCCATCGGCGGTGCTCTACACGAGGGCCCTCCACGGTCGCATATCGAGATATATCGACTGCGATCGGCGATCGGCGCTCGCCCCCCCCCCTCGCCCGGCCACCGAGTTGACGAGCGTGGGTGGCCACTTTGAACCTGTGGAGTAGGATCGGCTTTCAGCCGCCTTTTGTGAATTGTTGCTACCCGTGTTCGGTACTTGATGTTGGTGCATTTCAAAAAGTGATTGCTTTAAATTAAAAGCTGATAATGCGTGGGAATGATTGATCGGCTGATTAAGCAGTTGAACTTGGATAAAAGGTGAGGATCAGACACAGAATTCTGGTACGCAAGACAAATAGGTATCAAAAGGTAGGTATATCGCTGTTTAAAAGAATAGTAGAAAGGATCCGTTACCAGCTACTTCAGATTTACAGGTGTAAAATTAGTCGAAATTAATTATTTCCGAAGTCAGTAAGTTTCTAAAGTTGCGAATTGGATAGTTTCAGATGTATCAATATGCGTTCGAAATGCATGCATCCTGCTTTTACTGTGGTATCATTTACCTCAGTATCATTATCGCGGGGGCAGGTGCATGTAACTTTAATTGAGGAACAGCATTTAGCAGAATCCGATTTTTAATCCACCGGGGTTGTTAGCCCTAGGGGTATGTAAGATGAAATGATGATGATAATGAAGGGTAAAAGGACGACACACTCATACAGACACACACTAATACACCCGTACCTGAGGCGGGACGCGACCCCGCGATCTTCTGGTCCGAAACCACTACGGCACTATTGCCTTCGACGACCGTAAAATTAATACGGCGTTCTGGTCGGCGGCCGTATTATTATTATTATTATTATTATTATTATTATTATTATTATTATTATTATTATTACGGTTATTATGGTTGTTATTATTATTGTTATTGTTAACAATAATAATGATAATAACAATTTAACTTATTTCTGTGATTAGTGGAGTATGTGGTGCTCCGAAAAATCCCTTCAGTGGTGGTCCAATTCGTTGTTGCCTGCTAAAAAGAACGCACCCGCAGCCTTTCCTACTCCCCAGTCCACAGCCGGCTCGACACTCGCCCCTCCGCCCGCCCTCGCCGCCCTCGCCCGCCCTCGCCGCCCCTCGCCGCCCTCGGCCGCCCTCGCCTGCCCTGACCGCCCTCGCCCGCCCGGCGCCCCGGCGCCCCTCTTGGCGACCCGCCCATATTAAATCGGCCCGAGGGCGGCGCGCCTCCTCGGCACTCTTTCGCCAAGCCAGCCAGCCGCTTACACACCCTGCCCCTTCCCTCCCCTCCCTTCCCTATCCACGCGCCCCGCCCACCACGCCCTGACAGGCGCTCTGGGCGCGGGTTTGTCGTCCATCCATCACGCGCCGGCTTCGTCCGTCGATCTGGCGGGGAGTGAATTAAGTGAGCCAGCCTGATGAGCTGGTTCAAAGCAGTTCATTCTGCGAACGATGCAGCTATTATGCCCTTTTTTTATGGGCGGGAATTTTATTCTTATAGCAGTGTAAATTCACAGGCTTGCAAAAGAAATAAAAGCGATAAAGTACGGATTAGAATGTCCACAGAGATTGCTGGCATTGAAGATTTGGAGTTGTGAATAATAATTTGATTATGCAGACTTTATTATGTATCATCTTACCTATATTAGAATATGGCCCCGCGGCTTATGTTGGGACCCATACAGACTTTTTTCAACAAACGAAATCTAGATAAAAAGTTCCAGCCGGTAGAGCCATCAAAATTTACTTTCATGCTGGGTACAAGGCAATAAAAGGGGTATTGGGAGTCACATCGACAGAAGAAGATTAACAGTCACGTTCTATACAATGTATAAAGTGTACACAGGCCTTCGAGCGGTGGAAAGAAATTCAAAGTCGATTAGGGAAACCTACATATTTCGGAGCACGAGCGGATCACATGCCCACAATTCCGACAAGAATTCAGAAACGGACGTGGGAAATATTCGTTCGCGAATCGCACAATTAGGGACTGGAAACAGTTTGGCTGCGACAATCTCGATTCCCTTTCCTCAAAGCCTGAGCAAATTTAAAAATAAATTAGTTTCTTGAATGTGGATATGTTAATAAATATATTTAAATAAAATTCCAGTGCAATTACCTATGTCTTCTTTGTAATTTAAGTAGTATATTATATGTTATTTATTATTGTTGTTATTATTATTAATGTTATTATCCATTCTTAGATTAGTATTGTAATTATTATTATTAATATTATTATTATTATTATTATTATATTATTATGCATTATTATTATTATTTTTATTATTGATGTGCAGTGCCATGGCGTTGAGTGCAGTGACGTTGCTGCACCTGTTATCGCATGCGGTGAAGTGTGGTGAAGTGAAGTTTGTGAAGTGGAGTTCTAATGAAAGATTGCAACGTGAAATGTTCATCGTGATTTTGTATACGTTTGTAGAGTTTGCTATAGTTGTTAAGTTCGTAATCGTTAAGTTAGTGTATTCGCCACCAAGTTCTTACACACTTAATTGCAGAATTATTAATAAATCTATCTATCTTCTCATGAGATATTGGACATAATTTAATTATCAGTTTGATAATTGTTACTTCGTAAGCAATCACAATGTCTAAAACTGTTTCCTTTTAGAACAAAATAGGTTATAAAGCGATTTACACATAATGTTACATAAATTACACATCATTAGGTCATCAAATAAAAAGGCATGTTCAGTTTTATCGTTTCAATGTATGATATTTCAAAATGTTAATAATTATTAAGATACAGAGCTTTGCACTTTACAGGCAAATTATATATTGTAATTCTTGGGTCAGAGGACATTAAAGTTAATTCCAAACAGTTTAGATTATTTGAAGTGTGTGTCATTTCAACCTTAAACTGCTTGGCTTCAGAGATACTGGATGAATATTGGCAATCATTTGTCGAGATCTGGATTTTAGATTTTTTTCCTTTCCAATATTGGCTTTGATTAAGACATAAAGTACGTCCATCTACGTTCAGACTAATGGGGTGTTGTCACTTTCTTTCCATAAATATTTATCTTAAACCTATTATAATTTCGGTAGATGATTAATCGAATTGCTCTGTAAAAATATTCCTAAAGATTAATAGTCAAATTCAATATTAATGCTTTGATTTA
>BOPP01000068.1:2392843-2429296 GCA_017312745.1 Gryllus bimaculatus | reverse complement strand
CAAGTGCCGAGAACGCTAATTCATGTTGAAGATATACTCTTCTGCCTACAGAATCAAGGCTTTGTTCAGTAATATTCCTCGCCGTGGTCTTCCTTATTTTACGAAAATCACTGAATTGTAAATCCACCAAAATATAATAAATGTACAAGACTCATAACATCATGTTAAATTTTAGTAATATAGCAAAATAAAGCTGAGTATTTAAATAATAACATGAACGGTACTGTGTCCATAAAATTCCTTCTGTTGTGAACTAAGTCTTAGTTTTACACTATTCGTCGTGACTATACAATAAAATAAACTTGGGATGTCATTCTCGCCGTCATCTATTAATAGCAAGTGTAAAATCACACGCCTTACGGTAAAGCCTGTGGTTGAAGGAATGCGAGGTTGCCGATTCTATCTTGGACAAGAGTCACAAGTTTGCTTAACTTAACTATTTTAAAACGGTGAATTTTTTGCACGTCAGTCAGGATTTAATTTAAAATTCGGCCTACTCTGAAGAGGGTAGTTTTCCTAATCATTTACAGACGAATGTCAGAGCAGCAGCAACCATAGTGATGCATACAGCTTCATAGGTAAAAAAAAATAAATAATTACATGTTTTCTGAAGACTGATATTGTCGAGCACTTAGCGCTAAATTTTTGATTTAACGGTGTATATATTTAACAAAAATATTCGCAAAATGGTCAAGAGATTTTAAATATTGTCTCCTGAATTATTATTATGATGATCATAACTTCTTTATGCGATTATATAGTTTGAAATCTATACCTGTTTGTGAGTATCATAGGGCATGAGCTTTGATTTAATTTTAAGGAATATTGTCAAATTTATTTTCGTCATTCAAATAACGGTGGAAGCATTATCTTCGACAATTTTCAATTTTGTGTTGTTTCTGGACATATTCTCAAAATGTACTGATTGTGCCGAATATTCATATTTTCGTAGCATATCTCCTATATTCTCAAGATTCTTTTGTAACAATGATACGAAGTCTTTCTAAAGGCTTCGTCATCCAAGAATATAATTTTACCTCACGAAACCTAACGAGAAACGTGGCTTACAGGCTCTCGAGCGATGAGTGAAACTAAAGAAAAGCTCTGTACCTACGATTAAATGGATGTTATACAATTTTTCTATCGTTATTTTTAAAAAATCTTGTAAGGGTCAACGTAATGTTTTATTTTATTAGATCGATCGCTATTATATCCTCGAGTTCATTCACATAAATGGATCTTCATAACACTGACCATTTTTATATCCATAATTTATTTATTATTTGACATTTATTTATTATATACTTTATTGCATAGTCCATCATAAATATTGCGTTATAAGATAAAACTGTATTCGTGGCGAACTTTGGAATTCCCTGGAATTGGTTTTATATTCCATCCTGGAAGTGACACAATAGTATACGAGCCGTAGGAGCCAGCAGTGGCCTTACCTACATAACGAGGCTTCGGCATTCGAAAGACAGGACTAGTTTTGAGCAGTGTTCGAGTGTCAACAGTGGTCTTTTACAAAGCTACGTATAAAGTTATTTCTCGTGGACACTCATATGACTCAGCTTACAAACTTGAACGTCTTAGGGCGGGCAGCTAAAGGCTTTGGAGTTCGTGTTTCTCCTCTGGCAAGTTGGCTTATCCTGACATTAGTATGAATTTGTGATTTGGAAAGGTGCTGTAGCAAAAGGACCTAATACTCTGTTTGTTTTCCTGATTCGCCATAAATTTTCAATAACGTACATAATATTTCAATAACAGGACTGTTTATTCCACTTAATATTCAAAATACACATTTCAGAAAATCGTTCCTCTAAATTTAGACATTAAATATTCGTGTCGTGGATTTCATATTAATACCATTCACGTAATTTGTATTACTAATTACAGAACGACACCAAAAATATATGCCACAATCGTACTGACTCAATAAAAGTAATAGTATATAACAACGCATGTACGAAACCTCTCGCTTTGTAGTATAATGAAACTGAGAGAGTTTACTTGAACAGTGCCTTCGGCCCCCCATTCCACGCTGTGCGGCCCACTGCGCAGGGCGCGAGCGGCCGGGGAGAGGGGCGCAAACCATGCTCGCGAATGGCCCCGGGAGCCGGCGCTAGAAGCGCCAACTGCGAGTCCATCGCGGTTCTCTACACGAGGGCCCTCCACCGGTCGCATATCGAGATATATCCACTGCGATCGGCGATCGGCGCTCGGCCCCCCCCTCGCCCGGCACCGAGTTGACGAGCGTGGAGGTGGCCACTTTGAACCTGTGGAGTAGGATCGGCTTTCCCCCAGCCGCGCTCTTTGTGTGAATTGTTGCTACCCGTGTTCGGTACTTTGATGTTGGGGTGCATTTCATCAAAGAGAATGATTGCTTATAAATTAAAAGCTGATTTAATGCGTGGAATGATTGATCGGCTGAAATTAAGCCAGTTGAACTTGCGATAAAAGGTGAGGATCAGACACAGAATTCTTGTGTACGCAAGACAAATAGGTATCAAAAGGTAGGTATATCGCTGTTTAAAAAGAATAGTATAGAAAGGATCCGTTACCAGCTACTTCAGGATTATACAGGTGTATTAAAATTAGTCGAAAATTAATTATTTCCGAAGTCAGTAAGTTCTAAAGTTGCGAATTGGATAGTTTCAGACTGTATTCAATATGCGTTCGAAATGCATGGCATCCTGCTTTACTGTGGGTTAATCATTTTACCTCAGTATTCATGTATCGCGACGGGGGCAGGTGCATGTTAACTTTAATTGAGGAACAGCATTAGCAGAATCCACGATTTTTAATCCACGCGGTTGTTAGCCCTAGGGGTATGTAAATGAAATGATGATGATAATGAAGCTGTAAAAGGACGACACACATCACTACAGACACACCACTAATACACCCGTTACCTGAGGCGGGACGCCGACCCCCGCGATCTTCTGGTCCCGAAACCACTACGGCACTATTGCCTTCGACGACCGGTTGAAAATTAATACGGCGTTCTGGTCGGCGGCCGTATTATTATTATTAATTATTATTATTTTATTATATTATTATATTATTATTATATTACGGTTATTGATGGTTGTTATTATTATTGTTATTGTTAACAATAATAATGATAATAACAATTAACTTATTTCTGTGATTTTGTGGAGTATGTGGTGCCTCCGAAAAAAAACACCTCAGTGGTGGTCCAATTCGTTGTTGCCGCTAAAAGAACGCACCGCAGCCTTTCCTACTCCCAGTCCCACAGCCGTGCACGACACCTCGCCCTCCGCCGCCCTCCGCGCCCTTCGCCGCCCTCGCCGCCCCTCGCCGCCCTCGCCGCCGCCCTCGCCGCCCTCGCCGCCCTCGCCGCCCCGCGCGCCCCGGCGCCCCTCTGGCGAACCCGCCCATATAAATCGGCCCAGAGGGCGGCGCGCCCTCCGGTCGCGCACTCTTTCGCTAGCCGCCATGCCGCTTACACCCTGCCCTTCCTCCCCCTCCCCTTCCCCTATCCAAGCCGGGCCCGCCCACCACGGCCCTGACAGGCCGCATCTGGCCGCGGGTCTGTCGTCCATCCTCACGCGCCGGCTTCGTCAGTCGATCTGGGGGATGACAATTAGTAGAGAGCCAGCCACTGGATGAAGCTGGTTCAAAGAGTTCATTACTCGCGAACGCATGCAGCTATTCTGCCTCTATTTTTAATGGGCGGAATTTTATTCTTTATACAGTGTAAATTCACAGGTTGCAAAGAAATAAAAGCGATTAAAGTACGGCATTAGAATGTCCACAGAGATGGCACTTGGCATTGAGAGATTTGGGTTTGTTTGAATAATAACTTTGATTTATGCTAACTTTAATTTGTATCATCTACCTATATTTAGAATATGGCCCGCGGTTGTTGGACCCATACAGCACTTTTTTCAACAAAGAAATCTAGAAAAAAGTCCAGCCCGTAGAGCACTCCAAATTTTACTTTCGGAGCAGGTACAAGGAAATAAAGGGTTTGGAGTCACATCGAACAGAAGAGAAGTTAAAGCAGTTCCTCTATACAATGTATAAAGTGTACACAAGGCCTCGTCCGAGCGATGGAAAGAGAATCAAAGTCGATTAGGGAACCTACATATTTCGGAGACAGCCGGATCACATGCCACACAATTCGAGACAAGAATTCAAAACGGACGTGGGAAATATTTCGTTCGCGAATCGCACAATTAAGGGCCTGGAAACAGTTGGGCTGCGACAATCTCGATCCTTTCCTCAAAGCCTGAGCAAATTTAAAAATAAGATTTAGTTCTTGAATTGGGATATGTTAATAAATATATTTTATAAAATTCAGTGCAATTACCTATGTCTTCTTTGTAATTAAGTAGTTATTTATATGTTATTATTATTGTTGGTATTTATTAATGTTATTATCCATTATTAGATTAGTAATTGTAATTATTATTATTAATATTATTATTATTATTATTAATTATTATTATTATCATTATTATTATTATTTTTATTATTGTGTGCCAGTGCCAGTGGCGTTGAGTTGCAGTGACGTTGTGCACCCTGTATCGCAGTGCGGTTGAAGTGTGGTGAAGTGAAGGTTTAGTGAAGTGAGTTCTATGAAAGATTGCAACGTGAAATGTTCATGTATTTTGTTAACGTTTGTAAGTTTGTATAGTTGTTAAGGTTCTGTAATCGTTAAGTTAGTGTATTCTGCCACCAAGTTCTTAACACTTAATTGCAGAATTATTAATAAATCTATCTATCTTCTCATGATATGGACATTATTTAATTTCAGTTTGATAATTGTTACTTCGTAAGCAATCACAATGTCTAAAACTGTTTCCTTTTAGAACAAAATAGGTTATAAAGCGATTTACACATAATGTTACCATAAATTACACATCAGTTTACGGTCATCAAATAAAAAGGATTTCAGTTTTATCGTTTCAATGTATACGTATATTTCAAATGTTAATTATTATTAGGATACAGAGCTTGCATTTTACAGCAAATTAATTCTGTTAATTCTTGGGTCAGAGACATTAAAGTTATTCCCAAACAGTTTTAGATATATTTGAAGTTGTGTATATTCAACCTAACTGCTCTTGGCTTCAGAGATACTTGATGAATATTGCAATCATTTGTCGAAGATCTGGATTTAGATTTTTTTTCTTTCCAAATTGGCTTTGATTTAAGACATAAAGTACGTCCATCTACGTTGCAGACTAATGGGGGTTGTCCTTTCTTTCCATAATATTTATCTTAACCTAATTATAATTTCGGTAGATGAGTTATCGATTGCTCTGTAAAATATTCCTAAAGATTATAGATCAAAATTCATTTAATGCTTGATTACCAATGGCCGGTAAGGTGCTGACAATATGAAGGGTAAGCACCCCAGAATTACCAATATTCTTCAAAATGGGTGATGCGTTAATGATGCTAGGGTACCTTAAACACACCCCCGTGCGATATTCGCTCGGGGGGCCGGTAAGGAAGGTGTCCCCATCTATAGCACATTCACAACCACTCCGGAGCGTTTTATTGCCCCGCAATCACCAAACACCACTTCCCCTGGCCCTCCCGGTCGGCGCCTTGCTCGCCCGCCCCGCCTCTACCCTGAGAGGCCCGGGCGCCACGCGACCGCGCAGCCTTCGATTCATCACTCGCGGGGCCCCGCCGCAAAAAACGCCCCTCCTCGCGCGCCCGACACTCCGCTCCCCAAAAACGCTTCCCCCTTCTCCAGCTCGCTTCGCACTCACGCGCCCTACCGCCCCTGCTCGCCTGCACGCCGCTGGTGCCCTCCTCTTCCACCCGCACCGCCCCTCCCAAACCCGGGCGACTCGCCCCTCTCACGCCTTCTCCCACCTTGCAGTCCCTGCCCCGCTCCCTCCCCGCCGGTTGCCCACCTGCTCCCCCGCCCACCCGTTGGCCTCGCCTTGGTCTCACCGCCCCTCTCTCCGCTCGGTTTCCCATCCGACCTACCCTCACCGCTCTTCTCCTTTCCCCCCACCCCTCCCTCCAACACCCTTTCCCACGCCTCATCTCCCGCCGCTTCCCAGAGCCCTCACCCCGTTCTCTCTCCCACTCCCTATTCCCCACCCCTCTTCCCACTCCCTTCTTCCCCATCCCCTCTCCCACCACTTCTTCCCGCCTCTCTACATGCCCCTCTGCACGCCTCTCACCCCTCCCTGCCCTCCTCCCACCCCATGCTCCCCAGCCACTCTCCCACCCCTCCTCCCCACCCCCTTCCCCACACCTCTCCCCATCCTCTCCCACCCTTCTCCCCACCCCTCCCCCCACCCCCTCTCCCCACCTTCTCCCCCACCCCCTCCCCGCGCTTTCCCTCCATCCCCTCTCCCCACCCGCCCCTTTCCACGCTTTCTCCCGTCCCTCCCCCCTCACCCTCCCCGGCCCCGCACATACCCCGCTTCCGCACATGGCATCCCATTGCTAGCTATTCTTCCAGGCCGCCATCTTCCAGTGCCTCCGTCCCCCCTTCCCGACCCCGCTGGGCCACCCTGGAGATGCCGACAGGCGGCCGCCCGTCCCTTTGCGCTTTTTCCGCCAGGGGAAAAAACTTTTTTACGCGTCCGGATCGCGTGTCGCACTGCGCGATACGCGCGAAGATCCTTGCAACCTGTTGGTCGGGGACTCGGAGGAGAATTGATCGTCTCTTGTTTTGGGGGGAGAATCGACGATTTTAAAGCAAAAGCTAATACAATCCGACTATAAATAGCGCTACACACTATATCTATTTCATACTAACTGGTCTAATTTATATTTGTCTTTATTTATATTATTATTTATTTACTATTATGTTATATGTTATATTATAGTTTTTGTTTCCGTCCATTTTTTCAGCTTCTTTGACCCTTTTAGATAAACGAATTAGATAGCACGTATATAGTAGCGCTCCAAAAGAACATGTTTATTGCTGCAATCACTAATTGGTGCCGACTAGAAAGGTAGCAATCTGCCAAGAATCTTTTTTCTCGATATATGTAAATACAATGTAATTAACATATTTAATTAATATTAATTATAATATATAGCTTCCAAGACTTGTATGCCCCTAGGGAGTAAAACATAACCATCAACCTTTTATATGAGAATTAAATGGAGAACTATAAAATAATGAATAACCCACAATAATTTTGTTATGCATTTAAATTTCGTAATTATTTGTATAGAAACAGGTGTCACTTGCCTCAACACTGCCTTCACAAAGCCATTGTTCATTCTGCATTTTTTTGAAGAGCTCTAAAACGGTCAAGATTATAGTATAATATATTAATTGTTGTTTTTTCTGACCTGAGTGCCACCTACCTTCCTTTCTTGGGCTAATTTACAATGCTGTCCCCTGCGTTTCCCCTTTATGAAGAAGAAGGCAGAGTAACGCCACTGCCTGCTACCTCTCCTAGCACCCGGAGTTGTGGAAATCCCGTGAAGTCGCTGCCCTAGACGCCAGATTAAGAGGGCCCGTCCGGCCCTTGCGTATTTTGCCCTTTAGCAGCGCCCCACCTCCTCCCTTCTCGGCTCTTTCGCCTTCGTCATTCATGCAACCACCGCCCTCTCCTGAACCTTTTACCAAAACTTGCCACCCACACCTCCTTCATCCCTACAGCTCCTTATGGCCTCTACACCTCCCCTCGCAACCACATTTCGTTGCCAACACACCTGCTCGCCACACATGTCCTTTGCACCATGAATATTCTTTCCACCACATCTCCTTGCCACCCACACTTTCTCGCCCACCACACTTCTCGCACATAATTCCGTGCCACCATATTATCCGTGCCACCATGTATCCGTGCCACCATATATCCTTGCCGAAATATATATCTTGCCCCCACATCTCCTTGTCCCCACATCTTCCACCAACACCTCGTCGCCACCACACCTTTTCGCCACCACATCTCTCTTGTCACACATCTCCTTGTCACCAACATCTCCTTTGTCACCACTCTCCTTGTCCACCACATTCTCCTTGCTCCACCAAATCTCTCTTGTCACCACATTCCCCCTTGTCACCACATCTCCCTTGTCACACACATCTCCTTGACCACCACATCTCCGTTGTCACCAGCATCTCCGTGACACCACATCTCACTTGTCACCACATCTTGCCACCACACCTCCGTCGCCCACCACACCTCCTCGCCCCACATTGCCTTGTCACCACATCTCCTTGTCACCCACATCTGCCTTGTCCACCAACATCTCCTTGTCACCACATCTCCCTTGTCACCACACTCTCCCTTGCTCACCACATCTCCTTGGTCCACCCACATCTCCTTGTCACCACATCTCCTTGTCACCACATCTCCTTGTCACCACATCTCCTTGACACCACATCTCCTTGTCACCACATCTCCTTGACACCACATCTCCTTGTCACCACATCTCCTTGCCACCATATCTCTTTGCCACCACGTCTCCTCGCCACCACACCGCCTGTCTACTATACTACATCGCCTCCATACTGCCTCTGCATCGTACATCCTCGCCCTCAATAATGTTTCGCTATCACACTGCCTGTCCTCCATACTGCCTCGTCACCACAACGCCTCACCACCATACTGCATCGTCACCACACCACCTCGCCAACGCACCATCATTCTACCATATTGCCTCGCCTCCATACAGCGTCTTTATCTCATCTCGTCTGTATACTGCCTTGCCACCACACTTCCTCTTCATATTATCTCGTCACTGAACGAATCCATTTTAAGTGGGCCAAAACTTAATAAATTGATTGCTCGACCATCTCAAATAAAATCCATATTTCATAACTATTTTCTCTTATGTTTTGGCTATTTAAAAACATATTTTTATCTGGTTTACATTTTTGTTTTAAGCTGTGCATCATTTTCCTCTTTGTAGACATTTACTCGCGTCTACGTTACTCAGCGCTGGGTTGTTCAAGACTTCTAAAACAAGAATCATTAGATTTAGTATAATCTGGCCTACAAATCGAAATATTATTCACATACCTTCTATGTTTTTATTTGAGAAATATTTGCAATGAAACCAATAGAACGCGAATGAACGAAATTCGATTTTAAGAGAGTAATGTCTCAAAGAAGGAATAAAATCACAGCATTAAGATTTTTTGTGCCAGCATCCGAACCAGTGACTACCGATCTATTACGCCACCTCGCCTCACTATTACCATACATCGTTCAGCCTCGTTCCGCTCCCCAGTGATTGATGATTCATACGATTTACAGAATATCTGATGGTTGGATTCTGTCTGTGTAAGCATTCAGTCCTCGAAGGTTTCCCTCGACACATTTAAATCCGAGGGGGTACTGTCGCCATTCTTGTTCTTCTTTTTGTATTATTACACAAAACCGTGACTACATTTTATTTAAAAATAAAAAATTTGGAAAAAGTATAGTACTTTCAAAACAGTAATACGTGTACGTTTATACATAACAACAATATTACGAGCCTACGTCATTTCTTCAAACTCAAAACATTAAATTTTGAATAAAAGATGTAACTAAATATTCGCACCCAACTTTCTTAATAATAATCGCGTGTTGAATACCTTTTGAATGTTAAGAATTGATTAATTATTGTGCAGTTCATCCAGTGATCTTTGGACGAAACAAATTTAAAATAGTACAGATTTTGTTTTCGCGTCCCCTAAAGACCATTCCTTCTTTTTTGTTTCGTGAATAGGCCATCATGGGCCACGCGATTCGTGAATCCCACCGGGGCTCGAATCTGCGATACTTAAGTTCGACACCACCACTGCACTATTGCCTTAGCGATCTCGCCCATCGGATCGGTTACTCCTCCATTATAACATGGAGCATTTTTATTTTAAAACATCCAACTTCGTTTGATAGATTCTCATTATGTTACCGTCTACCTAAGCAAAGACTACAAATGTGGTCTTATTGGATGCTTTGTTCCCGCTGGTGATATCAGATCTATTGTGATGGATGAATTTACCTGATAGGACGTTTTGATCCCATTATAATCTATTTTAGGGCGGCTTGCGGATGATAATTGTGAAAAGGTGTATGATGCTGCAAGAGAACTAATTTCTTGGAAAGATTTGCGTAGATTATACGCACTACGCTTTTATGATTTGTTTTAGTTGTTATTATTATTATTATTATTATTATTATTATTATTATTATTGTCACGTCACTGAATGTTCCTTAATCTCGTTTCAACCCACGTGCACTTGCGCTGACTCCTACGTGTCACCGCTATCGCGCGGAATTAGCACCTGTCGGCGGCTCTCCGACAAGTAGGTCGCGAGTGTCGCCAGCTCTCGTGATAGCGCCCTCCCTCCGCGTCTCCCCTGTTGGACTCCGTCGACGCGGCACGCGACCCTTTTGAAGAGACCCACGGCCTGCTCGCGCTGAACTTGCAGCCCATCTCACACTGCACCCTTTCTTGGCCAGTTCTGGTTTGCCATCTCTTCCCCATTATAACTGCGTGCTCTCTCTCGTATTCTTACTCTGTGCCGGTCTTTGTTTTATTTTCAAATTCATTGTAATACAAATGGAGCATATTATTGCTCATAGTGCCCATACTTCAATTATTACTCATTCGCTTTCAATTTCTTGCCATTAAATATTACTTTTTGTAATCTTACAATTTTCATTTACTATGAATACTTTAAGGTGCACATTTTTCCTTCAGTATTTCTCTTATTAATGTCGTACTGCATTCTCTCCGCCTTTCTCGATATCATAAATTTTCTGTTTTTTTTTTTAAATGTATGTTCTCCTCTTCTCTTTATAATACTCTCCTTCTCTTCTTCTTCTCCCCCTCCTCTTCCTCCACTCCTTATTCTTCCTTCCCTCGTATTTCTCTTCCACTTCTTTTTCTTCTTCACCGCGCTTTCCTGTGTCCTCTCCCTCTGTTCTTCATTCAAGTTTTAAATTATCCTATTTCCATTTCTCCCTCCCCAAACTTCCGCTCCCACGTTCTCTTCTTTGTGTCACACTCTATCACTTCCATACCATACCTTTCTTCCTCGTGTTTTTCCCTTTCTTTCCTTGTTTTTTTCCTCCTTTCGCCTAAGTCTTCGCTACCCCACCTGCCTCGTCCGTGACCCCTTGAGACGCTCTGTCGTTGCCTCTATCGTCGCCCCACCTTTGCAGAACCTTTTGAAAAAGTTTGCTCATTTATGGACTCCGTGTAAGTTTGCAGAGTGTTTCTTAGACGTACGACCAGCTGTAAACTGCTATCCTCTTAAGTTTTAACCCAGTTACGCGAAAAGTTATACATTTGGAAGGAATATATTAAGAAGTTTTTCAGAATAATTATTAGTGCGTAAGAAGTTATAAAAATATGGCCACCCGTTTTTTCTTTTCTCTGGTTATGCGATACCTATTTGAATTTCCCTCCGTAAAAATGATAAATGTGTTGCAATATTGCAGAATTTGGGCACATTCCCTGAAATTCATTCTGTTTAAATGTTTCTTTATATAATAACAGTTCATAGACATACCTTGAATTGTTTTTATAAAACTTAAAGTCCAAACAATGCTTAGAGGTTTTAAAAAAATCTGAGATTGAATGTGAATGAACTATAAGTAATTTATAATCACCTCATTCCTCTTTCCAGGATTCAATTCGAACAAATTCGGTACTTTGGTTCCAAGAATACATGTTATTGTGATTACTGGAAATACTCACTCCCATTTTCGAGTTATTAATATTGAATTATAATATTTGTAAATTGATGAGTAGATGCACACTCTTCTGACAAAATATAGTGTCTACAAATATAGTAATATGACAAATAGAGAATCTCGGGGCCAGAAATGTTTTCATCTTTACCTTCAAATTTGCGAACTATTATTTTGGCAATGGGAAGAGTTTAATAAAACTTTCAAATTGTGACAACTGTATGTGAAGTTCTCATATTTGTTGAGAATTAGCACGAGTGTTCTCTTTGTTCCAGCGCTGGGCTTTGAGCCCGACTTCTTGTACCCCCTGGAGAACGTTACCATCGCGCAGGGCCGAGACGCCATGTTCACGTGCGTCGTGAACAACCTGGGAGGATACAGGGTGAGTGCCGACCTCGCCCCAGCCAGGGTACGTGAGCGATCTCTCTTATCTCACTCACTCTCTCTCACTCACTCTCTGTCTGTCTCTCTCTCTATCTCTCTCGCACACTCACTCTATCTGTTTCACGAACTCACTGTCTAGTGCTGCCACCACACGACCCCTCTCACCAACCTGTTTCACTGCCAGTCACCGCCACTGCACCCGTACTTGTAGCCCCGGGGAATCCCCGGGACGCGGCACGCCGCGCCGCCGCGCTCGCCGCCCTCCAAGTGTGAGGACGTCCGAGAGTGAGGTCATTTATCGAATGACGTCACTTTAGGGTTGTATCACTTTCAGGTGGCGCTTCTTTGGTGGCGCCTATTTTTGGCGGCGCCACTTTAGCGTGACGTCACTTTCGTTTGACGCCACCTTCTTGTGACGTCACTTTGGCGTGGCGCCACCCGACGAGAACGACCCCACTCTTCGGACGGTCGGCCGCGGCGGCCGCTTGCATGGGGCACCTCATTCACTCACTCTCTCAGTGCACCAACGTAGGAAGATGCTCAGCAGGTGTCGGACGCCGCCTCGTCAGGCGGTCGCGCAAATGCGGGTCCCTGGGACAGAGGTCGCAGACACAAACAGAATCTATGCAAAGCTTGGTTCATCGGATGTGTTACTTCAATTCGGCTCGTATTTTTTCGAACATTTTTTGATATTTTTGAGTAATTTGTTGACCATGACTTTTTGTAAATAGCGTGCCTTTAGTATTTTCTAGACTCGTTTTGAATCTAAGGAACAAGAATGATATAGTATTTGAAAGATTTGTGTTTGTATTTCTGTATGACCCAAGCTTCTAATCCAAAAGCTCAAATAAATCAGAGAAACACAAAATTTGCTCACGTACTCTTAATTCAAATATCATAGTTTTTATAAATATTATCATAAGTACTTATTAAGTATAATATATTGTGGCATGAGATATACATATTTTCTAAACCTTTGGTAATATTTGTATAACTATGTCTAACAAAATCTTCTTATTTTATAGTTTAGTGTAAGTGACCAATGAATAGACATGGTAATGGGAATGACTCATAGTAAACAATTGCTATTTCGTCTATTTTTTTTCAAAACCTTGCCTCGATATGCTTGCCGGCTCAGAGATATTACTGAAAGGTATGTCTCTTGAAATATTTTTGAACATATTTCTTTCATGGCTGAAAACTATTACGATATTTTTTTTTTGTTTTTAAGAACCATTTTTTATTTTTGAGTACTTCAGTGATGTATGTTGTACTTAAATTCTCAGTGTCGAAATCGAAGGTGAGGGTACAAGCGGAAGCCAGGTAACGTTAGTAGCACATGCCGCCGCAATAGAATCTGGGGCGCTGGAGTCATTCTGTCGGAAAGCAGGGGGCAATTTAGGTTGATTTATGGGGTGAGAAGAGGGTATATTTGCTCTTTCAATAGAGTGGAGACTTCCGTTCTGTAAGTTACGAGTGGAATGCCGGGAACGACCTGTGCGAAGGGGGGAAGTAAAAGAGCAAGAAGCGGGAGAAGGAGATGGAGGAGGAGGAGGAATTTTTTTTTAAAGAAGTGAGCCGTCTTGAAAGTCGTGAGCGAACGCGTAAGAGTCATCACGCGCAAGAAAGTCCGAGGTTCGATGCCGGACGTGCTCGAAATGCCACATTTCACTCCCCCCTCTCTCGCGCGACGGGCCTCTCTGCCAGTGAAGAGAGCCCAAGTAGACCGCTGTCATCTTCCTCAGTGTTCTTTTGTTCGTCTCTGCCACGACTTCGCTCGCCGCCCATCGCCCCGCGCTGTTGACTCAGCACACAATGGACGCTTGTCGTAAATCTCATTCCGTGTTGACGGATTAGGACATCGCGGCGACGTTTTTATAGAGACAATTCCCTTGAAAATACAGAAACGGTGACATCTGTTCAGAGATTAAAGAGGGAAACACGAACTCTTTCATTTTAGTCTCTGTGGATATTCTTTCAAAAGTTTTTCATTTGTCGTGAACGGTTTTGTATTTTTCACTTTTAGAAAACAACTTTTCTTCATAATTTAATCATTCATGAAATCAATTTTCTTACTTATTTTAGCTCATGCCTTTTGGGGTTCACATCGACATTTCACTTCTTGTGTAGATGCAATCATGTATGAACTGATATAGTCACACAGAATGTGTAACAAAACTATTAGAAATTGTTTGCCACGAATAAGTTAATTTCTCTTTTGAAAGGATAATCTCTGCAATAGTTCAAACAGTAGACAGTACGTGATCAAAAATGAACAATAGTACTAAAAGTAGTTTACTGTTAGTTTGTCAATGTTTTGGTAATTTATACGACGGATTTTACAATTGTAGGCATCGACAGAATTTACAAATGTAGTAAAATAAACATCCAAAGTGCTTAAAAATTAGAATTTTTTCACGAAAATTATCAACTCTAATCAAAAACTTACGAGCTGTTAACAATATAGTACTAATTGGTAGTAAACTACAAGAAAAGATATAATACTTTTTTGACGATAACAAATATATTGAGCCAAATTTGTATTTTCGTCGTCAGAACGCGCTCTATTGAAAATTCAAATTTTCGAAATGTTGGGAAACAATATTATTTTGTACTAATTCACTTAATTTCTTTCCAAAACTTAGGAACTGTCAGCACGAATTGGTCGTGAACTACAAGAAATGAGAATGTTTAAAGTGTGACTAAGTTTCGTTAGGCATACTGTGAACTTCTGGAGAGCATGCATTTACCCGTATATAGTTATTCAAAATGAAGTAAAATAATGCCAACTTGGCCCTATTGAATTCTGATGACATAGGCGTTAGCAAGTTGACGGCTTCTTGAGGGTCAAGAGGCAGCGTCATAAGTTTCACGGCTTACAACACATATTTTTCAAAGCTCATACACGTCTCATAGTTAGATAAATGGTCGCATTATATCAAAACGTTGGTAATACTGCGTGGACGGGGTATTTCTTGGACAGTAAAGTTTTCATTTTCTCAAATTAATTACGCCAGTAGCTGCTTGGCTGATCGGAGACGCCCTGTCCTAGCCACAGGTGTCAACATTTCGGGAGTCGCACTACGACCTTCCGCAGGACGAAATGCGATTGGTAGTTTGCCCTGAGGAAGGACGCAGAGTGGCAGCTGAAAAGTTGCCACGAGTGCCTAAGGTGTCAACATTTCGGGAGCCACACTGCGTTCTTCCGCAGGACGAAATACGATTGGTAGTTTGCCCTGAGAAAGGACGCAGAGTGGCAGCCGAAAGGTTGCCACGTGTGCCTAAGGTGTCAACATTTCAGGAGCCACACTGCGTTCTTCCGCAGGACGAAATGCGATTGGTACATTGCCTTGAGGAAGGACGCAGAGTGGCAGCTGAAAAGTTGGCACGTGTGCCTAGGACGCGGCGTGTCCTGGACGGCCAAACACCTGACTGCGGCCGCGGAAACCTACGATCTCTTATTATTTTGAGAATGGCGTTTGGAATCGCGGCGCGCGAGTATCAACAAGTGAACAAGCGAGAATCGCGGAGCGAAGCCGTGGCAGGGCCGCACCGTCCCCCCCACCCCCTGTGCATGCGGAGCAGCGTTGACCGGCGCCGGCGGCTGCCTGGCCGCCTCTAGGGCGGCGCTGGCCGCGCGGCCGTGCATGGCTCGGTGTAGCATGCCCGAGGCCTGGGCCTTAGTTAGAGCCGTAGAGCGCCCGACTCGTCCCCCACTTTCCCTCCCTCCCCCCCTCCCTTCTTCAGGTGCACCCCCTCTTCCATGGCAGGACTGCGATGCACACACTCCGATCCGTGAGGAAGGGAATTAGCTTGGTTCGAAAAAGTCGGCTCATAAAATTGTCGCTGTCATGCGAAAAGCTTGATTTGTAGAATAGTGAGGTTCAGCGTTCTTCAAAAGTACTTCTTCTGGAAAATGAGACATTTTGACTGAGTACAAATCTGGCCTTTGCAGTGCCTATTTGTTGATGTCTATTATAACAAAAATCAAGTGATGAGTCACATGTTTTTATAGTAGTTCATTGGTTTTGGTACCTAGAGCGCCCTGCGTGAAAAACTTAATATTCCAGATTTTCATCACTTAAATTCCTTAGACCCGACAGTATCCATTTTTATCAATCTTGTACGCTAATTAAAATTTGCGAAATATTGATTAAAATTTAATTTAGAATCGTTCTCTGAATGACTTCTCGAGCTCGGGAATCGACTATCTGAAGCCCGGGAATCATTGAGTGAATGATTTAAACTCAAGTTACACCCTCTCCAGAAACTATACTCAAAACAGAGTTCCTTAAATTGCATTCCTTGAATATTCTTTCCTTCCACTGGAACTGGTATTGTTTGCACAACCATTCACTTCAGGAATAATGTAAGATTTTTTATTAATATATTTTATATAATTCCTGCAATAATTAATCGTGATATTGATTTTAAACAAATGAAGATTGACAGGAAAAACGTACGGATATTCAAAAAAGTTTGCAATCTACCGGAATTTTCTTTTAATGTGTTCTTTATTTAAACTGACAAAATATAATGTGCGTTTTTTACGATTAAATCACTCACGTAGGAACTTTCTCGAAAACTTTTCATGAGAAGTAATTTCAAACTTTTTGATAGACTTTTGGTGCAATCACTTGTCTGAACTTACGAACAAAAAAAGTTCCTCTTCACTACTCGGGATAATATCGATACCCTTTCAGGTTACTCTGATAGGAAGCAGGTTTGCGGAGTGGTTCGGGAATTGTGTGCATCGGTTTTCCGTCACCCGACATGTCCCCCTCCCTATTTGGGCGCTGCACAGCACACCGCACCGCTATCTGATGGATGTTGTGGCCTGCGACACGTCAGCAAGTCTAGTGCAGTACCGTAGCAGTGCCGTAGTTTCACTCACGTACTAATTGTCTTGGAGTATTCACGTGTTGTTGAGTGGCCTTGTCGATTGCGGTGTCTCGCACTCATGATAGTTCTTAAGTATTTGAAATGCATTGTTTTAAATGTTTGTGTGTGTACGTCTATGTACAATACAGTTTCTTGAATCTTTTATGTATAATTTCTTCAATTGTTACACATGTGTATGAAGTGTTTGTAAACAACGAAAATTTGTGTGTGTTATATTGTGAATTGTGCGTTGGTTACGAATGCACGATTTCTAAGCAAGTATTTAGTCTATGCTTCAGAATGATTCATTATATTATCTGAAGAAGATTGTTAACCTTCTGAATTGTAGACTGGATGGTCTACTAAAACGTGATAGTACGAAAGAAGTTTGTGTCGTTAACGGATTCACGATGACCACTATATTTATCACATAAAACTGTATCTAACTTAACGTCAAATGTTTCATGAGAATTTATTTGTTATAAATTGATACCGATGTAGGTATCCATGCGAATAAGCCGCTTAGGTTGAATGAAGTTGTCGACGTTGTCCAGTACATTGAAATTTGTGTCATGGTGTGCTTGCGAAATATTCAAATTTTTATACATACGAGTATGAAGACAACTCTTGGTTTGAATGATGTGATATTTTAATTTTTCAGGTGATATGAGTTCATCTTATACTTATCGTTATGAAGGCAGAAAATGCTCTACAAATATTTTGTAAATTAAGAATTCCCAAGAAAGAGTATTGTGTCTATCGACCTAAACTACGATAATATTTGAGCAATATTTGTTCCGTGAAATAAATGGATCTCATAACATTATCATGGAAGTTTTATAACTACCATAATATGTGAAATTGTCCATTATTAAAAACCATCTCTTATTCTAAAATCACCGACATTGATGTTAGACACATTCCCAACCCTTAAATCTACAAATTACCTACTGTGTTTGTTTAAAAAAACAGTAGTGCTAAGTTTTATCAATTTGTGTGACATAATAATTATTTTGCCGTGGTATCCTGAGTAAACATTGAAGACTGGATATTTGTTGCAGATAAACAAATTTCGCAATATTAGATGGAATGCTTTTCAGGATCCACAAATTGTTTTCAACACTGAATAGTAAGATATATAGATGAAAATGAAACCATTATTTATAAGAAGACTTGAATTCAGCTAAATGAAAACCGTAGACAGTTCAACAATATACCCTTCTTAATATCTTCTTGTAGATTTTTCAAAGTTTACGAAATGCATTTTTTGCGATAATCACATTACATTACATTGACGCATTTAGACTCTACATTATCAATTTTTATTTCTATTTTGCTAACGTTCTGGTAACGCAAAGTAAATGATCTGTGTGATATTGAGTCTTTTGACAAATAATATTGCAACACCAGAGATGTCAAAAAATCTACTTATGTTGCATTAAGCCAGCTCACATTGCTAAATGTGCCACTTTAACTTGATGAAATCTGTGGGCTCTCTCTAAACTGTGGAGATACTTTTCAACTACTGAGTTAAAATGTTTTATCTAACACGAAAAAGGTGAGATATATGAGCAGAAGCTAGAACTTACGGAATAAAATTCCGTATACAAATTATTTCTAATTCGGAAAAAATTTGTGAACTCTGTGCACTGTGTGTGAACGCGTGAGATCTTCACAAACTTCAGAAATTAAATCATCAGTATCGAGTCTTTACGTTTTTTTGAAAAACGAACAACACAACGAATTGCATTTACGTATTAGGAATCAATGTATTTTGAATATTTTTGTATTTGCATTTGTTTTCAGCCAGTATATGTCCCGTAAAGGACAATTTGTATCGGCACCGTTACATCCCAGGGTTCCTAGTCGGTCACCCAACCAGAAACTCGCGATCTCGAATTCGTGAAACCTTCGTGATTTCGCGTAGTTAACGAATTCGTCTAGCTACGCCGATTTCGCGGTTGTTGTCTTTCAGTAGAAGCATCCCAGCATTTGCATGGATGACCGAGGGAAACCACGGCCAGGATGGGCGGTACGCGGTTTGAACCCGGGCCTCTCGATTGCGAATTCAGCGCTTCATGTTTTTATCCGGTTCACTCTGTGAATCGATATATACCATGACGCAAAGATACGAGCCAGGTGCATGCCTTGAAGATTGGACTTTTGGGGTAGTAATAACGAAATAAACTCGGAAGCCGTATCATAAAAACAGTGTATATCAATGATAATTTCAAGCAGTAGGCTGGTTGCGCAGGCTTCCGCGGCAAGAGTTAATGTTGCCTAGGCTATCCGGGACGAGCCGCGTCACTGCTGAAGCAGTACGCTCCGAAGAAGGCCACAATACGCTGGCCGAAACGTTAGCCACCATGGCAGTGACGCGGCTCGTCTCAGATAGCGTAGACAACAAGCAGTAGGCTAGTTTGTTCAAATAATATACGACTTTTACAAGTACTACCGGATAACATCAATATCACACATCCCAGTTTGAAGACTCCCAAAAAGCTTTTGTTTCCCGACGCGACCTCCGAGCGTTACCAGCCCATCCTGACGTCACCTCTTCGTACATCCGGGATGCATAATGAAACATCGGAAGCAATCGGCGGAGCGGCCGCGACACGAACAGCGACGCTTCGCCGCGCGCGCCGAGCTTTGTAAAATCTCCGCGTGGGCGCGCGCACGACGCTCGTTACGCTTTGACGCGACGCGACGTGAGGCCAACGCGGACGCGCGGCTGAAAAAAATTTCGCTGCATCGCGTTGCGCAGCTTCGGATGCCGCTGCGACGATGAGGGGCGATGGGGCAGCGGCTGAGGCGGTTAGGTAGTCGGGGACGCAGGAAGAGTGGGGACCGCGCGATTGTGGGGACGGCAAGGAAGGAAGGGGAAGCTGGAACGAAGTATGGGACCCGCGATTGTGGGACGGGGCAAGGAGAAGGGAAACTGGAAACGAATGAAAGGACTGTGGCGTTCGGCGGGTGGACAGGGATTGAGGTGCGAGGAAGTGGGACGCAGGGAAATGGGACCCGCGCCGATTTGGGGACGGCAAGAAGAAGGGGAAGCGACGAATGAAAGGGACTGTGGCCGTGCGGTGAATGATGATGGCGAAGAAGGTGGGACGCAGAAAGATGGACCGCGCGATTTGGGAAACGCAAGAAGAGGTAGCGCTGGAGCGAAAAAGGACGTGTATTCGCCTGATGAGAAGCTCGACCTAGGAGGTTGGACGCATGATCAATGGGTTCTGATCGATGGCGGGACGTGACAGAAAGAACGGCCGGAACGAGTGAAACGACTGTGGGCTTGGCTGTGGGACGGCGGCTAAGCAGCGACGAAAGCGGGACGACAGATTGGGGACCGATCGATTGTCGGGACGGCAAGTAAGGAGGGCAGCTGAAAAAACGAAGAAAGGACTGTGTGTTTCGGCTGGTGGAGACAGCGTTGCGGGACGAGGAAGTAGGAGCGCAGGATCGTGGACCGAGCGCTGTGGACAAAAAGAAGAAGGGTCAGCTGGATCTAAGGAACAGCGACGTGGCAATCGGTTGGTAGGACATCCACGGCCGTCAGAAGCTGGACACACCAATCGGTGAGAATCGGCCGATGCGGGACTGTGGAGGATGTGGACGCTTGGAAACGACAGAAAGCTCGCCTGTGAGGCAGCGGCTGACTGTATCGAGGGAGTGGATGCGGAGGGTATGTGGAGACAACAGGATGCTAGAGACAAAAAGCGATGCAAACATCCCACAACAAATTATCAATTTCAAAAACCTCGATGCTTCAAAAATTGAAAACTTTGATATTAATAGCACATACTCTTCAAAAAATCATCGTTGTTTTTAAACACTTACTCTTGCATTTACGGTTGCATGGCGAAATTGACAGAGTCGTGTTTAGTTTATTTATAATTAAGATTTAAACTGAGAAAACAAACACAAAACAATAGAACAATTAACAAACAGCTTCAAATCCTAGATCTCGGGAACAATCTGTGTCTTAGGAAGCAGGGTCTGACGGCAGTGGGATACGTCCCCCTTTCTACACGCCGTTCAGTCCCTCTCAATCCTGGGTCCATTAGCCGAGTTTGATATTGTCCGCCTGTGCGACCGCCAAAATCCCCAAAAATTATTGTTTCCCTGAAACGGGTGCGGATTACGACGAGTCTGAGACTTTGACCCCTCCCCTTCACCGCCGTCCGTCCTCGCCTTTCGCAGAACTCTGGAAGCCTCTTCGTTTGACTAGTGTCAAACGTAGCGTGACTCGAATATTCCATGTTTTGGGTCCTATACCTGAAAATCGAATATAGCAAAATGTTCTCGTTCGTATCGTTACGTTCGTTCGTTCGTTTCTTCGTTCGTCCTCTTCGCCGTCCATTCGTCCAAAACGTGAGTCCATCTGTCTGTCTCGAGCAACCTAATGGCTAAATCGATCAGCTGATTTTCCAAAATTGATATTCCCCAATCGATCTGGTGATCCGTCTTTTCATATTGAAACTGATATTTTTAATTTTGGGTACTTTCATATGCCCCCTTGGACATTTCCCAAAAGTTCAAAATAGCTCCATCATGTCTTATTAATTGTGTGTTAGAAAGCGAATAATGTTTAAAGAATGGGCAAGTCTCATGTCGTTGAAAAAGCCCTAATTTTTCGAAGATTACAAAAGAGTGCCAAATGTCTTTCGAAATCTTCGTACAACGAAAACAATAAAGCACAAGATTCTTTCCCTTAACGAAAATCTGTTTCTTAAGATATTTTAAAATAACGATAAAATTTTTCAAAACATTTGAGTATTTCTGCAATTGAAATACAGCGGAGAAGTACGTGCGGTTTTACCATTACTGTTCTACTACCTGACGAGAATACAAGACCAAGAACGAATGAGAAATTGATTTCTGTACAACATCAGTGCATGCCTGTATCGCATAATAATTCACAAATACGTTGCTCTTTATACTCGATTAAACATACTGCACTTCAAGGTCTCCGAACATGAATCAGAGGACTTGTCACAAAAGGAGCTCCTTATCAAAAACTTAATTCTTTACGAATCTTCTCGATTGGATGAACAGTGTCACCCCGCTTTCTTCAACAACTAACCTTGATTGCCACTATGTTTTAAATCGGAATATACAGAGACGAGTGTGGATTATTGCGATACATTATCTGATAATAAGAAACAAAACCTTTTCTCATACAGTAATGATTAGTACTTTATTCTCGTCAAATAGTAAAAATAATAACTTACGTGACCATTACATTGATGGCCTGGAACTCGCCACTGTGAGCCTCACATTGAAACTGCTTTAAATCGCGTGATATCTACACTCTCTGACATTTGTTCTTTTCATTCTCCTCTTTTTCCCTACATCATACTTTCCTCCCTTTATTTCCTTTCTTCTCTCCCCCTTCATCCGCGTCTTTGCCCCCCTGCCCGCTCGCTGCGCCCTCCGCCGCGCGCCTCGTGACGGAATTTCCCGGAGGTTCGCCAGCCGCTGCAAAGCAGATCAGGCCCCGCGCCGCAGCCCTCCGGCGCGCGATCTCTGTGCGATCGGGGGCGGCCGCGGGGCGGCCGACCCAGCGAGGAGGACGGGGCAGCAGGCGAGATGGGCACGGAAAGACGCCGGTGGCGTGGGCGGGGCGAAGTCTTGTGCGAGCGTGGGCCGAGGCAGGCGGGAAGGGTCGAAAGGTGAAACGTTATCCTAACGGTATGTTGCACCCAACGGCGGTTGGATGGGTTCGTGGTGACCGGGGAGACAGGAGTAGGACGGAATGGTTAGAGTGACGTATGGCTTGGACTTTCATGGACAGGTGGCCTGTACGGGTTAGCGAAAGAAAAAAGAGGCAGGGAGCCGAACGGTGAGGGAGAGGGAGGTGACACGAGACGTATGTCGAGTAAGAATGGAAGGAAAGGGACAGGCCGAGCCGAGGACCGACCAAGACATGATGGAGCGAAGAGAATGGTGATAGTCAGTTAGCGGAAAGGGCAGAAGGAGTGGAGGGGATTAGTTAGGTGGGGATGAAGTGAGTGGAAGAGCGGTGGCATCAGGCACGCGCGTGAATGGCCGGAAAGAGCTGGAAGTGACAGAGGAGAAAGGGCCGAAATGGGCGAGGTGGTTTGGTGCTGTAAGGGTGTTCCGGCTCCCAGAGCCGTCTGCCGCCCTTCCTAAGCACTGCTCCGCCGACGGAGTGCAGAAGGCTGCTAGCGGCTGCGGGGCGGATTCCTCTCTTAAAATAGCCCAAGGAGCCGCGATTCAGCATTCGAGCCCCTCTCCACCTGGCCTGCCTCGAGCACGGTTGAAATACCTCTTAATACATTTCATCCACAAAGCAGCAACCTGCACCGATGTTTTGTAAACTCGACTACCTGAAGCCGCCGGCATCATCATAAGTTTTCTAGAACAATGGCAGTTGAAGGTTTCTTTAGAGACCGTAGGTGGAAATCGTAAATCCCTAACTTGCATTACACTCTTATTATTCTAGAAACAAGCAAAGGTTTCGCGTGGCAGATAGTTATACACATATAATAGTGGGGCATTCAGCTTTTCGCCTACTAAAAAACGTTTAACTATCAACATGTATTGTTTTTCAAATGTACTTCTGAGAAATGGCTTTTATGATGCTCATATTATAACCACGAGTCTCGGTTTTACCGTTTACTAAATTATTGCTTGGATGTAACTTCAGGTCGTTAAAAAGCGCCTTCTCGATTTTTCCACATTTCTCTTCAGGGTATGTATGATCATATTCATTAATAAATTCATATAGAAAGCGTTTTATCAAATTTGAAAATATCTTTCTGTTTTCCCCAGAAAGTTAACCTACAAAATTCACTAATAATTTTGTCTGACAATTTCTGCTGGTATGTGTTATTATTGATTTCACAGACATCTGTTGGCCAAATATTCTTTCCTAATTCTTATCTATTCTACTGAATTTTGTTTTTATAACCCAACTTAATCGTCCACACAACCAACACATTGCAAACCCGCCTAAAAAGAGATCCATTGAGATGAAATGAATAAAATCGAGTACCGAAGAGGCAATTTTTGCCTCAACACGCGTTCATTTTCTCCATGATGACGGCAACCTTGCTTATCATCTTATATGCAACCGTGAATCACTGCAGGACTGTCAATTGAATATTGCTTCAAGTTATCATAAAAGAAGTGAGGTTCCATCCGTATTTTTAATTATAAATTCTGAAAAACCTACGAACAGTAAAAAAACCTCTCTTAAAGTTGAGAAGAACTTCACTAGAGGACGAGAAAATATCAGGAATTGTGCATAATACTACAGAATGAAAGAACATCCATTATTCTAGTGTTTCATATTTACTTCTTAATGCGCATATACCAGATTTACAAAACAATCGACTAACAGCATATTCGTATTAAACTAACTAAAAACGTAGATCATAGACATGCATGACAGTTGTTCTTTTTAAGTTACAATTCGCCCTAGAAACCACGATCAATACAGCAATTGCAGAAGTGTAAGGGAACACCGAACCGCCTGACTTTGTGAGTTTTAAACTTAAGAAAACCTTTAAATTAAGAAGGGTTGCTTACCATTTCTTTCAAAGTCATTGCCTCGTACTACCTACTTACTACTACTACTACTACTACTGACTACTACTACAACTTACTACACTACTACCTACTACTATACTACTACTACTACTACACCGACGACGACGAACGACTACTACTACTACTACTACTACTACTACTACTACTACGACGACTACTACTACTACGACGACTACTACTACTACGACGGACTACTATCTACTACGACGGACTAACTACTAACTACGACGACACTACTACGAATACTACTACTACTACGACTACTACTACGATACTACTACTACTACACTACTACTATACTTACGACTTACTACTACTACGACGACTACTACTACGACGAACTTACTACTACTACGACGACTGACTACTTACTACGATACTACTACTACTACTACCCCGACGACTCTACTACTACTACTACGACTACGACTAACTCTACACACTACTTACTACTACTACGACTTAAACTAAAAACCTTTTAAAAACTTTTAACGGACTACTACTACTACTACGACTACACTACTACGACTACGACTACAAAAGAATTACTAACTACGACTACTACTACTACGACTACTACTACTACTACTACGGACCGACTAACTACTTACACCGACGACGACTACTTACTACTTACTACGACGACTACTACTACTACGACTACTACTACGACGACGAAATACTACTGCTACTACTACTACGACACTACTACTCTACGACATTCTACTACTACGACTACTACTACTACTACTACTACTACTACGACCACTACTTCACTAACTACGACTACTACTACTACGACTACACCTACTACTTACACCACTACATACTACTACGACTACTACTACGGAACTACTTACACTACGACGACTACTACTACTACGACGACTACTACTACGACGACTACTACTACGACGGACTACTACCTACGACGTACTACTACTACGACGTACTACTACTACTACGACGACTACTACTACTACGACGACTAACTACTACTACGACGACACTACTTACTACGACGACTCTACTTAGTACGACGACTACTACTACTACGACGACTACTACTACACGACGACTACTACTACTACACAACTACGACACGACAACTACTACACTACGAACGACGACGACTACTACTACTACCGACGAACGACGACGACCACTACTACTACACGACGACTACTACGACGACTACTACTACGACGACGACTACTACCGACGACGACGACTACTAGACGACGACGACTACTACGACGACGACGACTACTACGACGACGACGACTACTACGACGACACGACTACTACACGACGACGACTACTACGTCGACGACGACTACTACGACGACGACGACTACTACACGACCGACGACGACTACTACGCAGAACTACTACGACCGACGACGACGACTACTACGCACGACGACTACTACACGACGACGACGACTACACGACCGACGACGACGACTACTACACCGACGCGACGACTACTACGACGACGGACACTACGACGACGACGACGACTACTACGACCGACGACTATACGACGACGACGACGACTACTACGACACACGACGGACTACTACTACGACGACACGACTACATAAACTACGACGACGATCTACTACTACACACACGACTACTACGACGACGACACGAACTACTACGACGACGACGACGACTACTACTAACGAACGACGACTACTACTACGACGACGACGACTACTACACGACACGACTACTACGACGACGACGACTACTACGACGACGACGACTACACGACACGACTTACTACGACGACGACGAACTACTACGACGACGACGACGTTACTACGACGACGACACTACTTACCGACGACGAACGACCTACTACGACGGACACGACTAACTACGCGACGACCACTACTCGACGACGACTACTACGACGACGCACGGTACTCTACGACGACGACGACTACGACGACGACGACGTACTACTACTACGACGACGACGACTACTACTACGCGACGACGACGACGACTACTACGACGACGACGACTACTGCGACGACGACACACTATGCGACCGACGACACTACTGCGACGACGACGACTACTGCGACACGACGACTACTCGACGACGACGACTACTGCGACCGACGACGACTACTGCACGACGACGACTACTGCGACGACGACGACTACTGCGAGACGACGACGTACTGCGACGACGACGACTACTTCGACTACGACGACTACTCACACGACGGACTACTGCGACGACGACGGACTACGCGACGACGACGACTACTGCGACGACACGATACTGCGACGACGACGACCTACTGCACGACGACGACTACTGCGACGACGACGACTACTCGACGACGACGACTACTGCGACGACGAACGACTACGCGACGACGACGAACTACTGCGACGACGCACGGACTACTGCGACGACGACACATACTGCGACGACGACGACTACTGCGGACGACGACGACTACTGCACGACGCACGACTACTGCGACGACGACGACTACTCGACGACGACGACTACTGCGACGACGACGACTACTGCGACGACACCGGACTACTGCGACGACGACGACCTACTGCGACGACGACGACTACGCGACGACACACTACTGCGAACGACCGACGACGACTGCCGACGACGACGACTACCTGCGGACGAAACGACGACTACTGCGACGACGACACTACTGCGACGGACGACGAAACTACTGCGACGACGACGACTACTGCGACGACGACGACTCACTGCGACGACGACTACTGCGACGACGACTACTGCGACGACGACTAACTGCGACGACGACTACTTGCGACGACGACTACGCGACGACGACTAACTGCGACGAACGACTACTGCGACGACGAACTACTGCGACGACGACTACTGCGACGACGACTACTCCGACGTAACGACTACTGCGACGACGAGCTACTGCGACGACGACTACTCGACGACTACTGCGACGACTACCGCGACACTACTGCGACGACTACTGCGACGACTACTCGACGACTACTGCGCGACTACTGCGACGAACTCACGACTACCTGCGACGACTACTGCACGACATACGACGACCGACTACGACGACGACTACGACGACTTACTACGACTTGACTACTACGACGACTATCACGACGACATACTACGACGACTACTACGACGACTACTACGACGAACTACTACGACGACTACTACGACGACTACGACGACGACTACGACGTACGACTACGACACGACTACGACGACGACTACGACGACGACTACGACGACGACTACGACACGGACTACACGACGACTACGACGACGACTACGACCGACGACTACGACGAACGACTACGACCGGACGACGACGACTACGACGACGACTTACGACGACACGACTACGACGACGACTACACGACGAACATACGACGACGATACGACGACGACTACGACGACGACTACGACACGATACGACACGGATACGACGAACGACTACTACGACGGACTACGAACGACGACGGACTACGACGACGACGACTACGACGACACACTACGCACGACGACGACTACGACGACGACGACTCGACACGACACTACGGACGACGACGACTACGACACGACGACTACGACGACGACGACTACGACGACGACGACGACGACCGACGACCGACGACGAGACTACGGACGATCGACGACTACGACTACGACGACTAACCGACGACGTACGACTACGACGACGACGACTAACGACGACTACACTACGGACGACGACGACTGACGACGCGACGACTACGACGACGACGACTACACGACGGACGACTACGACGACGACGACTACGACGACGACGACTACGACGACTACGACGACGAACTACGACGACCGACTTACGACGACGACTAACACGACACCTACGACGACGACTACGACGACGACTACACGACGACTACCGACGACGACTACGACGACGACTTTACCGACGACGACTACGAACGACGACTACGACGACGACTAAACGACGACGACTACGAACGACGATGACACACGAGACACGCACATGACGAGACGTTGACGACGACGATGACGACGACGATGACGACCGACGATGACGACGACGATGACGACCGACGATACGACGACGATTGACGACGACGATGACGACGCACGATACGACGACGATACGACTACGATGACGACGACGACGACGACGACGACGACACGACTACGACACGATGACGACCGATACGACAGACTACGACGACACTACGACGACGACTACGACGACGACTACGACGACGACACGACGACGACTACACCGACCGATACGACGAACCGTACTACGACGACTACTATTACTATTACTATTACTATTACATTACTATACTATTACTATTACTAATTCTATTGCTATTGCTATTGCTATGCTATGCTATTGTATTCTATTGCTATTGCTATTGCTATTACTATTACTATTACTACTATTACTATTTACTACTTTACTATTACTACTAGTACTATCTACTTATCTATTACTATTACTACTATTATTTTTTCTATTACTACTATTACTATGACTACTAGACTATTACTATTACTATTACTATTACTATTTACTATTACTATTACTATTACTATTACTAATTACTATAATACTATACTTACTATTACTATTACTATTACTATTACTACTTACTATTACTATTACTATACTATTACTATTACTATTACTATTACTATTACTATTACTATTACTATTACTATTACTTATTACATTACTATTACTATTACTATTACTATTACTTACTATTACTATTACTATTTACTATACTATTACTAATTACTATTACGACTATTACTATTACTACTATTAACTATTAACTATTACTATATACTATTACTATTACTACTATTACTTATTACTATTACTATTACTACTATACTATTACTATTACTACTATACATTACTATTACTACTATTACTGATATATACGACTGATTACTTATACGATTACTACTATTACTATACTACTATTACTATTACTATTTACTATACTATTACTCATCTACTATTTCTACTATTACTATTACTATACTTATTTCTACTATTACTATTTACTACTATTACTATTACATACTATTCTACTATACTATTACATATCTACTATACTAATTACATTTACATTACTATTACTACTATTACTATTACTTATTGTATTATATATTAGTATTAGATTATAATTACTAATTAGTATAGTATAGTATTAGTAGTAAGTTTAGTATTAGTAGTCTAGTATTACTATTAGTAGTAGTAATTAGTGTATTAGTAATTAGTATATTAATATTATAGTAGTATTTACTATATTTAGTATTAGTATTAGTATATATATTAGTAGTAGATATTATTAGTATAGATTAGTATTAGTTATTAGTATTCAGTATATTAGTAGTAGTATTATTATTAGTATTATTATTAGCTATTATTACTGTTGTTGTTAAGTAAACTGAGACTTCGAAATTCAATATTTATTCACTGTTTAACCTGCAATCAGAATATCTTTATTAGTCGGATAAATTAAGTATTAAAATAATCAAAGAGCATTAGAATAAAACTTGTAGTTTGTTCAATTATATATAGTATAATCTTCATCATTTGTATATTCCCTATTTATCCTCGCAAGTGCCTTACATGAAAAAGTCAGTTAACTTGCTATATTTTACTGGCTAACACAAAATAAAGGGAAACCAGAAAATTTCCAGTTATATTTCAATATTCATTCTTGCGATGACCAAACGTTCAAGAAAAGCAACCACACACATACACTAAACAATATCATGAAATAAATTTCATTACTAATACTTTTAATTTAAATAACTTCTTCTTAAATATCTGCCATTACAAAACTTGTAGTAATTTGACGTTGAGAATGTTGTTTTTTAGGTGAATTAAATTAAAATTTAATCCTTGTAACACAGGGCGTTAAACAATTACGTAAAATTGCCAAAATTTTCTTTAGCACCCAGAAGGTTAAGTTTGACTTTATTGTTTTTTAATGATTGATAAGTGAATGGCAGTTGCAACAACTGTATATATTGCAGTTCACTTAAGAAAAAACATTCTATTTATATCTCTTGTATGAAAAAAAATGTTATCAACTTCCAAATATTCATTCAATAAAAAATATCTATTACTTTTTTATGTCAAACAAAGGACCAATGTTTATTTATAACATAATCATCGTCTTTAAACAGTATTTATATTAAGCGGTTATATATATCTATATATCTAAATATATACTATGTTTAAAATATCAATTTTAGAGTGCATCGTCTGAATTTTTTGTTCAGTCAAAAAAGCTGAAGTAGAATTGTAACAAAACATATAATAAAATTGTTATCAAATGTTTGAATTATTGAAAATAAATCATTCACAACTAAACTTAGGCCCTTGTCTAACACATATCTCTACTTCTACTGTAACTTATCAGCAAAACAGACAAATCTAAAAAAATCCTAATTGAAGTAAACATCATATGAATATTTAATGCATGAGGGACGCTTCACTAATAGAGTGCAAACGCTTAATTTAAAAAATCTATCTCACTGTTGGTAAAACAATGATGCAAATCGAAGGTAATCTAAAGAACAAAACTACAGCGGTTCGTGGTAACAAATGGACACTATCTCCTTCAAATATGCAATATCTGTTTTGATCTGCAATGTTCGATCGTGCGCTTCTCCCAGCATCTGCGACAGAGTTATGAATTTCAATTATGCATATACAAAAGTGCTCAATTTTATCTCCCTAAATTCCCGTCCAACTCTCCCGCCATCGGATTCTCCCGTAAACGAAAGGAAGGGAGGTTGGCAAAAACATAACAAAATTATTACGGTCCTTTGCCCAACTCTCTTTATTTGCTTTTGATTGTTTTGAATACTGTCTCGCCGGCTAAGGAAAAACTAAACTTTCTTTGACCGCGTATTACCCGCTTGATCTGCAGGATCGCGCTTCTGAAAAATGGGCGTCGGCATTGTGTCGTGTAAAAAGGATGCCCGATGTTTACCTCGTTATTTGTTCCGAACCGCCACCCCCCCACACACCACACACATACCACACACAAATACACAACGGCACTCTGCACCTCTTGCTCTAACAACGCACCAGCCGGAGTTTTGCGGGTACCCACAGCAGCTTCCCATAACCACCTATGCAGCCGGTTCTTGTATCCACTGTTTTTCAGAAGCATAATATTATTTAGCACTGTAAATTTGTCTCGCGACTTAAAACATTTAACTCATAACGTACTGAGGGCTTTGTGCCGCTGTCACTTTTCTGACTGAATGGTTTTTTTAGGTTTGTTTTCTTTTTTTTTTTACTCCGTTACCCAATTGTGGAAAAACAATAGAGCCTCAACATATAAGTTTACTTAATGGATTAGATCATGTTGTCAACAAAATTATAAAAATCACTACATAGAAATCCACGTGGAACCAAAATTGAAGAAACAAGATACTAAAGAGTTCATAGAATAGGAATTTATAAATAATATTTGTTTCGTTTAACAATAATGATTCCCACATTAGCTTGAGATCTGTTATATCGCCCATGCAATTTTGTATGAATTAGAAAATACTATTCAAATCCTGAGTTTAATTTTTTTATTCCAAAAATACCTTGATTTTAGTTGTAAAATGCAAAATAAATCCTAAAACTCATTGTTTTAAGAGAAACAAATAATGTTTGATTGTTTTTGTATATGCAATACTTGACTTAACTTTGACATAACTTGACTTGAAATAACTCTAGAAACATCACTAACGTGATTCACTAATATGATAAAATAAGTAAGGAACAAATATGATCATTCGATATAAAAGATCCATTTTTCTTCCAAAAACTTTACTTCTAGCAAACGATCTAGAAATTCGTCATTGGTTGGATCACAAGGAAGAGTTAAAATTCGGAATGAACGTAACTGAGTAAAGCAAGAACCCCTTTAGTTTCACGGATCCAACTTCCAAAGAACCGTACGGGGTGAGAGAATGCCATTTATTTTTCATTATTCTCATCAGGTGTATGTCTCCAGAACTGACTACTGTAAACGTTTACACGTGATCAACGAAATTTGCCGACAGTCCCTTGCCGACTAATTCAGCACTTTCATGCACCAGTGTGATCCGGAGGTGCGAAACAGGAGTCGAAGATGAGACAGGCTAGCAGAGAAGGAAGGGACCATTTCAACCAACCACCCTCTCCTGTTGCGACAACCTCTCCTGAATGCCCAGCCGACTGCCTTCCGCCACGCCTCTCACTCTCAACACGCCTTCTCCCCACCTATCCTTCTCAAGCACCTTCCTCTCGTCCACCCTCCACCCTTACGCACCCCTATCCTTTCGTCCGCCCTCCACTCTCTTCTTCCCCGCCGCCTCCCCTTCACCCCCACTTCGTCTCTCCATCCAACTCCTTCATACTCTCTTCCCGTATCCAGGCAAGTCGACTGAATGTCGGCTGCATCTGTGATCTCTTTCATTGCCCGCGACTTGGTTCGCCCATTCCGCTGCCCCCATTATCATCGGCCTGGTCATCTCCTCGCGGCTCTACGTGTAGACTTCTACATTGCTACATTCCTCATGTTCCAGCACACTAGCGCCATACACCGCAGCCTACGGCGCCGGCACCACGTGTTAAACTCTCAGTTCCATTTCTTCTCTTGCCTCCCCGCTCTACTTTGGTCCGCTCTACTTCTCACTCTCCAGCCCACTTCCTTCTCGTTCATCACTTCGCGTCTCGTTCCATCATTTCACTCTTGTTCATCCCCCGCGATGTAATCTACCATCTCACCTTCCATCGCCTTTCCCTTTCGTCTCGTCATCTGCTCTCTCAGTCATCTTCCCCTCTCCCTTCTCTCTCCTTTTCTCTCCCTGCTCTTCCTCCTCCCTCTCTCCCCACTCTCTCCCCACTCTCTCCTCCTCTCTCCCACTCTCTCCCCCCACTCTCTCCCTCTCTCTCACTCCTCTCTCCCCTCTCTCACTCTCTCTCCCTGCTCCTCCTCTCTCCCCTCTCCTCTCACTCTCTCTCCCTCTCTCTCCCCCCTCCTCACTTCTCCTCCCTCTCTCCCCCTCCTCTCCCCCTCCCTCTCTTCCCTCTCTCCTCTTCCCTCTATCTCCCTCGCTCTCTGACATACACACACACACCACACCTCACCTCACCCACTCTCGCCGTCGTCCGTGTCCGCCCTCCGCTTGACCCTCGCCCCGCCGGCTTGCTCGCCCCTCTCCACGCTGCGACGCGCCGCCACGAGTCGCCCACCGGCGGCGCATTACAAAAATTCAAACGCGAAAACCAGTTGCGGGCGCGGAGGCGAGCTCGCCGCCGCCCGAAGAGACCCGCTGGCCCGCAGCCTACATCGCCGCATACCTGCGCGCAGATGCCAGTCTCAGTCCTCAGCCACAGCTGCAGGGGACGAATGCCGAATACACATTCACCAAGCACTGACAGCTCCGGGAATCGAGTGGTTCCTAAACCTGTTTATATACCCTGTTCAAAAGTTACTTGAGGTCCTTGGATTGTTTGGCGCGTATCCTCACCCTGACAGGGAGTATTACGGTATTGACCCCAATGTTGAGCTTACCTAGTCTCATAAGGAACCGTCAAATAGAATGCAGTGTAGTGTAGATATCTATTTGTCTACGAAATTCTACTCTAATGAGATCGGTTCTGTAAATGCCCAAAATCATTTGTTAGAAAAACTTTATTGATCCAAAAAAATGTTTTTGAATTTCCGATCAACAAGTTCATTTGAATGAAACGTGGACTTTAGAGTGTTAAATTTGTGTTTAATTTCATTTCTGATTCAGAAAATTAATGTAAATTTGAGACAACTTGAGTGGATAATTTAACTCACGCATTATGAGATAAAAAACCATTCAAAAATATTCATCTAGGAAGCAAGAAATGTTTATTTTTCTCATACAATGGTTTGACCCATACTGAATTGTGTTACGTAGATAGAAAACATGAACGTTTCAATTATAGATTTCAGATGTCATTTTTCGAAAAACATTTATTCCCTAAATATGCTCTTCTTAATATTATAAATGAATAACTACTAACAATCCCTTATATTTGTAACGTTCAAAAATTTAAATGAAGTATTTGGATCCAGTAATGTGACGGTAGAAGCATGCACGATAAAATGAAAAAAAAACTAAATTGATTTTTCCAACATATTCTCGGGGGTGTATTTTTGAACTGTGTTATTCACAAGGAACCATCAGAATGTTTATTGTGATGAATTTAAATACATCGCCTTCAAGGGTACCAAACGTATTCAATATATTAATACAAAAAATACAGTTGAAAGCATATTGAATTAGTAAAAACTTACTCAAACTAAGTAAAAGAAATTGAATTCAACTGACTACAGAACTACTGTCACTGTTCTGTTTCGAAAATAGTAAACAATATAAACATCTTAACCACAGCATGTGAATTAAAGTTAACGTAGTCTCAAGTATGAGTGTAAAGTAGAAGAAACATGTCGTTTTTGCCAAATTCCTATTACATTTCACTCAAGTTTACCAACAAATAAACTTTTACTTAGAATCACCAAACACAAAGGGCCCTAAACAATGGAGCTGTCGCCTGAGGGAAAAGATCTTTCGTTTCCGAGCAATTAATAAAATTGTCTTCACTTTGAAGCCTTTTTCTTTTTTTTACTTAACCATGCAATAACCAATGACAAAATTTAGACGACCGATGAGACAAGAAATTATTCAATGCTACGAGACTTGTAAGAGCAGTGTTTAGTATCCAGTGTGCTTGGTTGCACAGAACTTAATAATAATAATAATAATTAATAATAATAATAAAATAATATACTATTATTATATTTATTTTATTATTATTATTATTATTTATTAATATTATAACAACAATTTTGTAAATACCATATAAAGATAAGTGGTAACAAAAACGTCATGAGTCTAAACATATATAAACTTAAAATAAAATTCACATAACTAGCTCTAATGAAATACTAATACCAATTATCGCATATTAGTACAAATGAATGTTATACTTGAAATTTGTTTGTTTTCCACATTATATGCAATTTTTCCTTGCACATTTATTCCAGCGACCCAAAGCCGCTCAAAAACAGTTACAGCTTGATCGGAAACGATAAATAATAAACTACTTAAACATAAGGGCACTCTCCCCATCGCAATTGCCAGCTAGTTAAGTCGATTGGTTAGTCCAAGCCCACCCGCATTGTTTCCACAGTAATACACAAATCCTGGTAAAAAATTGCACTGGAAAACAAGATGTAAAAAATTAGACCCACCATTTGCATGTGTGTACACATTTCTTTGAACCCAACGTGTTTTTAAGTTTTCATCGCTGTTTTTATTGTTACATTATTCCATTATTTTGAACTCCACTTATACTGCTACAGGTTCATCAAAATTATATCAAACAGTAGAAATTGATTGTGAAATAGCTATAAAAACTTTACAAGATTGCAATTCAACATTAAAACAATTTATTTTTGAACATTATTATAATTTTAAGTATATTTTAATATTAATTGATTTATTGTATGAACATATATGACTTTGATAAACCTGTTTATTCGGTTAGTTAAACCCTAACAAATACTCTCATTATACACTCTGTATTTCGACTAACCGTTAAGTCGTATAAACATTCTTGACAAAGTGAATCAAAACCAAAATTATCTGTGTTATCGTATTTAAAACACGATTTTTCTCTTTATTAAAAGAAATTTAGTTTTCTTTTCAAAGTTTAATTTTGTTATTTTTCTTTTAATTAAATTATTTAATATTATTATTAATTTGAAAAAAAAAAACCTTATATTTGCCCACCCCCCAATTTTGGCTATTTTTTTTTGGTTTGGGCGGGTGGTTGTTTGGGTTCCATTTTCATCTCTCTC
>BOPP01000068.1:2374867-2392818 GCA_017312745.1 Gryllus bimaculatus | reverse complement strand
TGGTGAGGATGGCGGGACAGATGATCGGTGAGGTTCACAGGGTGGTGGAAACGGTGTGAGAGGAGGGGACGCCTGGAACGAGGGAATGCGACGGTGGCGCTCGGCTTGTGGGGACAGCGGTTGACGGGGCGAGGAAGGTAGGAACGCAGGATCGGTGGGGACCGAGCGATGGTGGGGACAAAAAGGAAGGAGGGGGGCAGCAGGATCTAAGGAAAGCGACGTGGCGTTCGGTTGGTAGGGACATGCCACGGCGGTGAGGAAGGTGGGGACACACAATCGGTGGGATCGGCGCGATGGCGGGGACAGTGTAGGAGGAGGGGACGGCTGGAACGACAGAAAGCTCGCCTGGTGAGGCAGCGGCTGATGTATCGAGGGAGGTGGATGCGGAGGGTATGTGGAGACAACAGGATGGCGAGGGAGACAAGCGATGCAACATCCACAACAAATTATCAATATTTCAAAACCTCGATGTTCAAAATTGAAACTTTGATATTAATAGCACATCTCTTCAAAATCATCGTTGTTTTTAAACACTTACTCTTGCATTTACGGTTGCATGGGCGAAAGTTTTGACAGGAGTCGTGTTTATTTATTTATAATTAAGATTTAACTGAGAAAACAAACACAAAACAATGAGAACAATTAACAAACAGCGTCAAATCCTGAGATCTCGGGAACATCTGTGGTCTGTGAGGAAGCAGGGTGACGGCCAAGTGGGGAGACGTCCCCCTTTCTACAACCGCCGTCAGTCCCTGCTCAATCGTGGGTCCATTAGCGAGTTTGGAGTATTGTCGGCGGTAGTGCGACGCCAAAATCCCCAAAATATTTGTTTCCCTGAGACGGGTGGCGGATATCGAGCGAGTCTGATGACTTCGACCCCTCCCCTTCGACCGCCGTCCGTTCTCGCTTTTTCGCAGATCTTTTAGAGGCCTCTTCGGTTTGGACTAGTGTCAAACGTAGCGTGACTCGAATATTTGCCATGTTTTGTGGGTCCTTGATACCTGAAAATCGAATGATAGCAAAATGTTCGTTCGTTCGTTCGTTCGTTCGTTCGTTCGTTCGTTCGTTCGTCCGTTCGTCCGTCCATTCGTCCGTGAATCCATCTGTCTGTCTGCGAGCAACGCTAATGGCTAAATCGATCAGCTGATTTTCCAAAATTGATATTCCCCAATCGATCTGGTTGATGTCGCGGTCTTTTCATATTGAAACTGATATTTTAATTTTGGGGGGTACTTTTCATGATGCCCCTTGGACATTTCCCAAAGTTGCAAAAAATAGCTCCATCATTTCTTATTAATTTTTGTTGTTAGAAAGCGTGAATAATGTTTAAGAGAATGGTGCAGGTCTCATGTTCGTTGAAAACCCTAATTTTTCGAAGATTACAAAAGATTGCCAAATGTTTTCGAAATCTTCGTACAACGAAACAATTAAAGACAAAGATTCTTTCCCTTAACGAAATCTGTTTCTTAAGATAATTTTAAAATAACGTAAAATTTTTCAAACATTTGAGTATTTCTGCGTAATTGAAAATACGGGGGAGGAAGTACGTGCTGTTTTACCATTACTTGTTCTACTACCTGACGAGAATACAGAGACCAAGAAAACTGAATGAGAAATGATTGTTTCTTACAACATCAGGTCATGCTTATCGCAAATAATTCACAATACTTGGCTCTTTTATACTCCGATTTAAACATACTGACACTTCAAGGTCTCGAACAGGAAGCAGAGGGGGACATTGTCATCCAATCAGGAGCTCCAATACCAAAACTTTAATTCGTGACGAATCTCCTGATTGGTTGACAATGTCCCCCCTCTTCTTCCAACAACTAACTTTGAATTGCCACTATGTTTAAATCGGAGTATACAAGAGACGTAGTGTGGATTATTTGCGATGAGCATTATCCGCTGATATAAGAAAAAACCTTTTCTCATACAGTAATATTAGTTACTTTATTCTCGTCAGATAGTAAAAATAATAACTTACGTGACCTTACATTGATGGCCTGGAACTGTCACTGTGAGCTCACTTGAAATGTTTAAATCGGCGTGTATCTACCACTCTCTGACATTTTTCTTTTTCCCATTCTCTCTCTTTTTCCCTACATCATACATTCCTCCCTTCATTTTCCTTTCTTCTCTCCCCTTCATCCGCGTCTTTTCCCCCCTGCGCCGCCTCCGCCTGCGCCTCTGCGCGCGCCTCGTGACGGATTTCCGGCGGAAGCTGCAAAGAGGATCAGAGCCCCGCGCGCGAGGCCGGCGCGCGATCTCTGTGCGATCGGGGGCGGGGCCGACCCAGCGAGGAGGACGGGGCAGCAGGCGAGATGGGCACGGAAAGACGCCGGTGGCGTGGGCGGGGCGAAGTCTTGTGCGAGCGTGGGCCGAGGCAGGCGGGAAGGGTCGAAAGGTGAAACGTTATCCTAACGGTATGTTGCACCCAACGGCGGTTGGATGGGTTCGTGGTGACCGGGGAGACAGGAGTAGGACGGAATGGTTAGAGTGACGTATGGCTTGGACTTTCATGGACAGGTGGCCTGTACGGGTTAGCGAAAGAAAAAAGAGGCAGGGAGCCGAACGGTGAGGGAGAGGGAGGTGACACGAGACGTATGTCGAGTAAGAATGGAAGGAAAGGGACAGGCCGAGCCGAGGACCGACCAAGACATGATGGAGCGAAGAGAATGGTGATAGTCAGTTAGCGGAAAGGGCAGAAGGAGTGGAGGGGATTAGTTAGGTGGGGATGAAGTGAGTGGAAGAGCGGTGGCATCAGGCACGCGCGTGAATGGCCGGAAAGAGCTGGAAGTGACAGAGGAGAAAGGGCCGAAATGGGCGAGGTGGTTTGGTGCTGTAAGGGTGTTCCGGCTCCCAGAGCCGTCTGCCGCCCTTCCTAAGCACTGCTCCGCCGACGGAGTGCAGAAGGCTGCTAGCGGCTGCGGGGCGGATTCCTCTCTTAAAATAGCCCAAGGAGCCGCGATTCAGCATTCGAGCCCCTCTCCACCTGGCCTGCCTCGAGCACGGTTGAAATACCTCTTAATACATTTCATCCACAAAGCAGCAACCTGCACCGATGTTTTGTAAACTCGACTACCTGAAGCCGCCGGCATCATCATAAGTTTTCTAGAACAATGGCAGTTGAAGGTTTCTTTAGAGACCGTAGGTGGAAATCGTAAATCCCTAACTTGCATTACACTCTTATTATTCTAGAAACAAGCAAAGGTTTCGCGTGGCAGATAGTTATACACATATAATAGTGGGGCATTCAGCTTTTCGCCTACTAAAAAACGTTTAACTATCAACATGTATTGTTTTTCAAATGTACTTCTGAGAAATGGCTTTTATGATGCTCATATTATAACCACGAGTCTCGGTTTTACCGTTTACTAAATTATTGCTTGGATGTAACTTCAGGTCGTTAAAAAGCGCCTTCTCGATTTTTCCACATTTCTCTTCAGGGTATGTATGATCATATTCATTAATAAATTCATATAGAAAGCGTTTTATCAAATTTGAAAATATCTTTCTGTTTTCCCCAGAAAGTTAACCTACAAAATTCACTAATAATTTTGTCTGACAATTTCTGCTGGTATGTGTTATTATTGATTTCACAGACATCTGTTGGCCAAATATTCTTTCCTAATTCTTATCTATTCTACTGAATTTTGTTTTTATAACCCAACTTAATCGTCCACACAACCAACACATTGCAAACCCGCCTAAAAAGAGATCCATTGAGATGAAATGAATAAAATCGAGTACCGAAGAGGCAATTTTTGCCTCAACACGCGTTCATTTTCTCCATGATGACGGCAACCTTGCTTATCATCTTATATGCAACCGTGAATCACTGCAGGACTGTCAATTGAATATTGCTTCAAGTTATCATAAAAGAAGTGAGGTTCCATCCGTATTTTTAATTATAAATTCTGAAAAACCTACGAACAGTAAAAAAACCTCTCTTAAAGTTGAGAAGAACTTCACTAGAGGACGAGAAAATATCAGGAATTGTGCATAATACTACAGAATGAAAGAACATCCATTATTCTAGTGTTTCATATTTACTTCTTAATGCGCATATACCAGATTTACAAAACAATCGACTAACAGCATATTCGTATTAAACTAACTAAAAACGTAGATCATAGACATGCATGACAGTTGTTCTTTTTAAGTTACAATTCGCCCTAGAAACCACGATCAATACAGCAATTGCAGAAGTGTAAGGGAACACCGAACCGCCTGACTTTGTGAGTTTTAAACTTAAGAAAACCTTTAAATTAAGAAGGGTTGCTTACCATTTCTTTCAAAGTCATTGCCTCGTACTACCTACTTACTACTACTACTACTACTACTGACTACTACTACAACTTACTACACTACTACCTACTACTATACTACTACTACTACTACACCGACGACGACGAACGACTACTACTACTACTACTACTACTACTACTACTACTACGACGACTACTACTACTACGACGACTACTACTACTACGACGGACTACTATCTACTACGACGGACTAACTACTAACTACGACGACACTACTACGAATACTACTACTACTACGACTACTACTACGATACTACTACTACTACACTACTACTATACTTACGACTTACTACTACTACGACGACTACTACTACGACGAACTTACTACTACTACGACGACTGACTACTTACTACGATACTACTACTACTACTACCCCGACGACTCTACTACTACTACTACGACTACGACTAACTCTACACACTACTTACTACTACTACGACTTAAACTAAAAACCTTTTAAAAACTTTTAACGGACTACTACTACTACTACGACTACACTACTACGACTACGACTACAAAAGAATTACTAACTACGACTACTACTACTACGACTACTACTACTACTACTACGGACCGACTAACTACTTACACCGACGACGACTACTTACTACTTACTACGACGACTACTACTACTACGACTACTACTACGACGACGAAATACTACTGCTACTACTACTACGACACTACTACTCTACGACATTCTACTACTACGACTACTACTACTACTACTACTACTACTACGACCACTACTTCACTAACTACGACTACTACTACTACGACTACACCTACTACTTACACCACTACATACTACTACGACTACTACTACGGAACTACTTACACTACGACGACTACTACTACTACGACGACTACTACTACGACGACTACTACTACGACGGACTACTACCTACGACGTACTACTACTACGACGTACTACTACTACTACGACGACTACTACTACTACGACGACTAACTACTACTACGACGACACTACTTACTACGACGACTCTACTTAGTACGACGACTACTACTACTACGACGACTACTACTACACGACGACTACTACTACTACACAACTACGACACGACAACTACTACACTACGAACGACGACGACTACTACTACTACCGACGAACGACGACGACCACTACTACTACACGACGACTACTACGACGACTACTACTACGACGACGACTACTACCGACGACGACGACTACTAGACGACGACGACTACTACGACGACGACGACTACTACGACGACGACGACTACTACGACGACACGACTACTACACGACGACGACTACTACGTCGACGACGACTACTACGACGACGACGACTACTACACGACCGACGACGACTACTACGCAGAACTACTACGACCGACGACGACGACTACTACGCACGACGACTACTACACGACGACGACGACTACACGACCGACGACGACGACTACTACACCGACGCGACGACTACTACGACGACGGACACTACGACGACGACGACGACTACTACGACCGACGACTATACGACGACGACGACGACTACTACGACACACGACGGACTACTACTACGACGACACGACTACATAAACTACGACGACGATCTACTACTACACACACGACTACTACGACGACGACACGAACTACTACGACGACGACGACGACTACTACTAACGAACGACGACTACTACTACGACGACGACGACTACTACACGACACGACTACTACGACGACGACGACTACTACGACGACGACGACTACACGACACGACTTACTACGACGACGACGAACTACTACGACGACGACGACGTTACTACGACGACGACACTACTTACCGACGACGAACGACCTACTACGACGGACACGACTAACTACGCGACGACCACTACTCGACGACGACTACTACGACGACGCACGGTACTCTACGACGACGACGACTACGACGACGACGACGTACTACTACTACGACGACGACGACTACTACTACGCGACGACGACGACGACTACTACGACGACGACGACTACTGCGACGACGACACACTATGCGACCGACGACACTACTGCGACGACGACGACTACTGCGACACGACGACTACTCGACGACGACGACTACTGCGACCGACGACGACTACTGCACGACGACGACTACTGCGACGACGACGACTACTGCGAGACGACGACGTACTGCGACGACGACGACTACTTCGACTACGACGACTACTCACACGACGGACTACTGCGACGACGACGGACTACGCGACGACGACGACTACTGCGACGACACGATACTGCGACGACGACGACCTACTGCACGACGACGACTACTGCGACGACGACGACTACTCGACGACGACGACTACTGCGACGACGAACGACTACGCGACGACGACGAACTACTGCGACGACGCACGGACTACTGCGACGACGACACATACTGCGACGACGACGACTACTGCGGACGACGACGACTACTGCACGACGCACGACTACTGCGACGACGACGACTACTCGACGACGACGACTACTGCGACGACGACGACTACTGCGACGACACCGGACTACTGCGACGACGACGACCTACTGCGACGACGACGACTACGCGACGACACACTACTGCGAACGACCGACGACGACTGCCGACGACGACGACTACCTGCGGACGAAACGACGACTACTGCGACGACGACACTACTGCGACGGACGACGAAACTACTGCGACGACGACGACTACTGCGACGACGACGACTCACTGCGACGACGACTACTGCGACGACGACTACTGCGACGACGACTAACTGCGACGACGACTACTTGCGACGACGACTACGCGACGACGACTAACTGCGACGAACGACTACTGCGACGACGAACTACTGCGACGACGACTACTGCGACGACGACTACTCCGACGTAACGACTACTGCGACGACGAGCTACTGCGACGACGACTACTCGACGACTACTGCGACGACTACCGCGACACTACTGCGACGACTACTGCGACGACTACTCGACGACTACTGCGCGACTACTGCGACGAACTCACGACTACCTGCGACGACTACTGCACGACATACGACGACCGACTACGACGACGACTACGACGACTTACTACGACTTGACTACTACGACGACTATCACGACGACATACTACGACGACTACTACGACGACTACTACGACGAACTACTACGACGACTACTACGACGACTACGACGACGACTACGACGTACGACTACGACACGACTACGACGACGACTACGACGACGACTACGACGACGACTACGACACGGACTACACGACGACTACGACGACGACTACGACCGACGACTACGACGAACGACTACGACCGGACGACGACGACTACGACGACGACTTACGACGACACGACTACGACGACGACTACACGACGAACATACGACGACGATACGACGACGACTACGACGACGACTACGACACGATACGACACGGATACGACGAACGACTACTACGACGGACTACGAACGACGACGGACTACGACGACGACGACTACGACGACACACTACGCACGACGACGACTACGACGACGACGACTCGACACGACACTACGGACGACGACGACTACGACACGACGACTACGACGACGACGACTACGACGACGACGACGACGACCGACGACCGACGACGAGACTACGGACGATCGACGACTACGACTACGACGACTAACCGACGACGTACGACTACGACGACGACGACTAACGACGACTACACTACGGACGACGACGACTGACGACGCGACGACTACGACGACGACGACTACACGACGGACGACTACGACGACGACGACTACGACGACGACGACTACGACGACTACGACGACGAACTACGACGACCGACTTACGACGACGACTAACACGACACCTACGACGACGACTACGACGACGACTACACGACGACTACCGACGACGACTACGACGACGACTTTACCGACGACGACTACGAACGACGACTACGACGACGACTAAACGACGACGACTACGAACGACGATGACACACGAGACACGCACATGACGAGACGTTGACGACGACGATGACGACGACGATGACGACCGACGATGACGACGACGATGACGACCGACGATACGACGACGATTGACGACGACGATGACGACGCACGATACGACGACGATACGACTACGATGACGACGACGACGACGACGACGACGACACGACTACGACACGATGACGACCGATACGACAGACTACGACGACACTACGACGACGACTACGACGACGACTACGACGACGACACGACGACGACTACACCGACCGATACGACGAACCGTACTACGACGACTACTATTACTATTACTATTACTATTACATTACTATACTATTACTATTACTAATTCTATTGCTATTGCTATTGCTATGCTATGCTATTGTATTCTATTATTGCTATTGCTATTAGCTATTACTATTACTACTATTACTATTTACTACTTTACTATTACTACTGTACTATCTACTTATTCTATTACTATTACTATTCATTATCTTCTTTCTATTTACTATTACTATGATACTATTACTATTACTATTACTATTACTATTACTATTTACTATTACTATTACTATTACTATTACTATTATATTACTATTATATTATTACTATTACTATTACTATTACTATTACTATTACTATTACTTACTTTTACTATTACTATTACTATTACTATTACTATTACTATTACTATTACTATTACTATTACTATTACTATTACTATTACTATTATATTACTATTACTATTACTATTACTATTACTATTATTTACTATTACTATTACTATTACTACTTTACTATTACTATTACTATATTACTATTACGACTATTACTATTACTACTATTACTATTACTACTATTACTATTACTATTACTATTACTATTACTATTACTATTTCTACTATTACTATTACTATTACTATTTCTACTATTACTATTTCTACTATTACTATTACTATTACTATTTCTACTATTACTATTACTATTTCTACTATTACTATTACTATTACTATTACTATTACTACTATTACTATTACTTATTGTTATTATTAGTATTAGTATTAGTATTAGTATTACTATTAGTATTAGTATTAGTATTAGTAGTAGTATTAGTATTAGTAGTAGTATTACTATTAGTAGTAGTATTATTAGTAGTATTAGTATTAGTAGTAGTATTAGTATTAGTAGTAGTATTACTATTAGTATTAGTATTAGTATTAGTATTAGTAGTATTAGTAGTAGTATTATTATTAGTATTAGTATTAGTATTAGTATTAGTATTAGTATTATTAGTAGTAGTATTATTATTAGTATTATTATTAGTATTATTACTGTTGTTGTTATTAAACTGAGACTTTCGAATGTCAAGATATTTATTCATGTTTACCTGCAATCAAGAATATCTTTATTAGTCGATAAATTAAGTATTAAAATAAGCAAGAGCATTAGATAAACTTTTAGTTGTGTTCAATTATATATAGTATAATCTTCATTCATTTGTATATTCCTATTTATCCTCGCAGTGCCTTACATGAAAAAAGTCAGTTAACTTGGCTATATTTGTACTGGTCTATACACAAAATAAAGGGAAACCAGAAAATTTCCAGTTATATTTCAATTTCATTCTTGCGATGACAAACGTTCAAGAAGCAACCACACACATACACTAACAATATCATTGAAATAAATTTCATTTACAATACTTTTAAGTTAAATAACTTCTTTTAAATATCTGCAGTACAGAAAGCTTTATGAATTGACGTTGAGAATTGTTGTTTTTTAGTGAATAATTATTTAATCCTTGTAACACCAGGGCGTAACAATTACGTAAATTGCAAAGATTTTCCTTTAGAGCCCAGAGGTTAAGTTTTGACTTTATTGTTTTTTAATGATTTTGATAAGTGAATGGGCAGTTGCAACGAACTTTATTATTGCATTCACTTAATAAAAAACATTCTATTTATATCTCTTTGTATGAAAAAAATATGTTATCACTTCAATATTTTCATTCAATAAAAATATCTATTACTTTTTTATGTCAAACAAAGACCAATGTTTATTTATAACATATTCATGTCTTAAACATTATTATATTAAGGGTTAAAATTCTGCAAATATTTCTAAATTATATTACGTATGTTCAATTTTAGAGTGCATCGTTCTGAATTTTTTGTTCAGTCAAAAAAGCTGAAGTAGAAAATTGTAACAATACATATAATAAATTGTATCATGGTTTGATTATTGAAAATATATCATTCAACTAAATTAGGCCTTGTGCTAACACATATCTCTACTCTACGTAACGTTATCAGCAAAACAGACAAATCTAAAAAAATCCTTAATTGAAGGTAAACATCATATGATATTTAAATGCATGAGGACGCTTCACTAATAGAGTTGCAAACCGCTTAATTTAAAAAGCTATCTCACGTTTGGTAAACAATTATGAATCTGAGAGGTAATCAAAGAACAAAACTAAGCGGTTCGTGGTCAAATGTGACACTAATCTCTTCAAATATGCAATATCTGTGTTATCTGCAATGTTTTCGATCGTGCGCTGTGCTCCCAGCTCTGGTCGACAGAGTTATGAATTTCACATTATGCATACAAAAGTGCTCAATTTTATCTCCCTAAATTCCCGTCAACTCTCCCGCCATCGGGATTCTCGTCGAAAGGAAGGGGAGGGTGGCAAAAAACAATAACAAAATTATTACGGTTCTTTTGCGTCTCTTTTATTTGCTGTGGTTTTACTGGTCCGGCTAAGGGAAAACTGAACTTTTTTGACGCGTAGCGTTTTGATCTGCGCTTTCGAAAAATGGCGTGGGCATTGTTTCGTCGTAAAAAGGATGCTCGATGTTTGACCTCGTTTATTGTGTCCGAACCGCCACCCCCCCACACACACACACATACACACACACACACATACACACACGCACTCTCACTCTCGTGCTCTAACAACGCACAGTCGGCGGAGGTGTTTTTGCGGTTACCCGACAGCATGCTTCCCATAAGCCACCCTGATGCAGCTCGGTTTTGTTCCACTGTTTTCAGGAAGGCATTAATATTTATTAGCACTGTAAATTTGTCCGCGACGGTAAAACATTTACTGATAACGGTATGAGGGCTTGTGCCGCTGTCACTTTTCGTGACTGAAATGGTTTTTTTGGTTTGTTTTCTTTTTTTTTTTACTCCGGTACCCAATTGTGGAAAAACATAGAGGCTCAAATATAAGTTTACTTAATGGGATTAGATACATGTGTCAACGAAATTATAAAATCACTACATAGAAATCACGTGGAACAAAATTGAAGAAACAAGGATACTAAAGAGTTCATTAGCATTATGGAATTTATAAATAATATTTTGTTTCGTTAACAATAAATGATTCCCACATTAGCTTGAGATCTGTATAATCGCATGCAATATTGGTATGGAATTAGAAAATACTATTCAAATCCTGATTTTAATTTTTTTTATTCCAAAAATACCTTGATTTTAGGTTGTTAAATGAAGAAATAAATCCTAAAACTCATTGTTTTAAGAGAAACAAATAATGTTTGATTTGTTTTTTATATTGCAATACTTGACTTAACTTGACATAACTTGACTTTGAAATAACTCTAGAAACATACTAACGTGATTCACTAATATGATATAAATAAGTAAGGAACAAATATGATCGATTCTGATAGAAAAGATCCATTTTTCTTCCAAAAACGTTACTTCTAGCAAACGATCTAGAAATTCTGTCATTGTTTGGATCACAAGTGAATAGTTAAAATTCGGGAGTGACGTAACTGGAGTTAAGCAAGAACCCTTTAGTTTCACGGATGCAACTTCAAAACCGTACGTGGGTGAGAGAATGCATTTATTTTTCATATTCTCATCAGTGTGTCTCCAGTAACTGACTACTGAAGCGTTTACAGTGATCAACGAAATTGCCGGACAGGTCCCTTGCCGACTAATTCAGCACTTTGCATTGCCACCAGTGTGTCCGGAGTGCGAACAGGAGTGCGAAGATGAGAGGGCTAAGCGAGAAGGGAAGGGGAAGCCTATTTCACCAACACCCTCTCCTGTTTGTCCGACGACCTCCTGAATGCCCAGCCGACTGCCTTCCTGCACGGCCGTCTCACTCTCAACAGCCTTCCTCCCCATCCTCCTGTCTTCAAAGCCTTCCCTCTCGTCCACCCTCCACCTTACGCACCCATCCTTTCGTCCGCCCTCCCTCTCTTCCGCCCTCCCTCTCGCCCACTCTCTCTCCAGTCAACTCTCTTCATTACTCTCTCCCTCCAGTTAACTCTCGTTCCATTCTTCTCTTGCTCCGCTCTACTGTTGGTCCGCTCTACTTCTCACTCTCCAGCCCACTTCCTTCTCGTTCATCCTCCGTCTCGTCCACATTTCCTCTTGTTCATCCTCCCGCATGTGCATCTACCATCTCGACCTTCCATCGCCTTTCCCTTTCGTCTCGTCATCTGCTCTCTTCAGTCATCTTCCCCTCTCCCTCTCTCTCCCTTTCTCTCCTCTCTCTCCTCTCTGCCCTACTTCTCTCACTTCTCTCCTCTCCTCCTCACTCTCTCTCCCCACTCTCTCCCTCTCTCTCACTCTTCTCCCCTCTCTCACTCTCTCTCCTCTCCTCCTCTCTCTCCTCTTCTCACTCTTCTCCCTCTCTCTCCTCTCTCACTTCTCCTCTCTCTCCCCCTCTTCTCCCCCTCTCTCTTCTCTCTCCTCTCTCCTCTATTCCCTCTCTCTCTGACATACACACACACACACACCTCAGCTCACCCACGCTCTGCCCGTCGTCGCTGTCCCGCCCTCCCGCTTGACCCTCGCCCCGCCGGCTTGCTCGCCCCGTGCTCCACGCTGGCGACGCGCCGCCACGAGGTCGCCCACCCGGCTGTGCCATTACAAAAATTGCACGCGAAACAGTTGCGGCGCGCGAGGCGAGCTCGCCTGCCGCCCGAGAGACCCGCTGGCCCGCGCCTACATTCGCCGCATACCTGGCGCAGGAGTGGCCAGTCTCAGTCCTCAGGCCACAGCCTGCAGGGGACGTGAAGTGCCCCGAATGACACATTGCACCAAGGCACTGACAGCTCGGGGAATCGAGTGGTTCCTAAACCGTTTAGATACCCTGGTTCAAAATTACTTGAGGTCGTTGGATTGTTTTGGCGCGTAATTCCTCACCCTGCAAGGGAGGTATTACGGTTTTGACCCCAATGTTGAGCTTACCGTAGTCTCATAAGGGAACCGTCAAATTTAGAATGCAGTGGTAGGTGTAGATATCTGATTTGTCTACGAAAGTTCTACTCTGAAGTGATATCGGTTCCTGTAAATGGCCAAAATTGCATTTGTTAGGAAAACTTGATTGGATCCAAAAAATGTTTTTGAATTTCGATCAACAAGTTCATTGAATGAAACGTGGACTTTAGAGTGTAAATTTGTGTTTAATTTCATTTCTGATTAGAAAATAATGTAAATTTGAGACGAACTTGAGTGGATAATTTAACTCACGCATTATGATAAAACCATCAAAATATTCATCTAGGAAGCCAAGAAATGTTTATTTTTTCTCATACAATGGTGTGACCATGACGTGAAGTTGTGTTACGTGAGAGTAGAGAAACATGAACGTTTCAAGTATTAGATTTTCAGATGTCATTTTCTGAAAAACAGTTTATTCCCCGTAAATATGCTCTTTTTAATATGTATGAAATTGAATAACTACTAACATCCCTTATATTTTAGTAACGTTCAAAAATTTTAAATGAAGTATTTGGATTCCAGTAAGTGACGTAGAAGCATGCACGATAATGAACTTAAATGATTTCCAACAGATTCTCGTGGGTGTATTTTTGGGAACTTTGTTTATTCACAAGGAACCATAGAATGTTTATTGTGATGAATTTAAATACATCGCTTCAAGGGTACCAAACGTATTCAAATATAATACAAAAATACAGTTGAAATCATTATGAGATTAGTAAAACTACTCCAACTAAGTAAAAAGAAGATTGAATTCAAACTTGACTACAGACTACTTGTCACTGTTCTTGTTTCAAATAGTAAACAATGATAACATTCTTAACCACAGCATGTGAATTAAAGTAACGTAGTCTCAAGTATGAGGTAAAGTAGAAGAAACATGTCGTTTTTGCAAATTCCTATACATTCACTCAGTTTACCAACAAATAAACCTTGTTGACTTATAATCACCAAACACAAGGGCCCTAAACAATGGGGAGGCTGGTGGTTGAGGGAAAGAGGGATCTTTCGTTTCGAGCGAATTAATAAAATTGTCTTGCACTTTTGAAGCTTTTTCTTTTTTTTACTTGGAACTATGCATAACAAGACAAAATTTAGACGACCAGATTGAGCAAAATTATTCAATTGTACGAGACTTGTAAGAGCAAGTTCTTAGTATCCCAGTATGCTTGGTTGTGCACAGAACGTTAATAATAATAATAATAATAATAATAATAATAATAATAATAATTACTATTATTATTATTATTATTATTATTATTATTATTATTATTATTAATATTATAACAACAATTTTGTGAAATACCAATGAAAGATAAGTGGTAACAAAAACGTCATGAGTTCTGAAACATGATATTAAATAAAATAAAATTCACATAACTAGCTCTAATGAAATACTAATACCAATTATCGCATTATTAGTAAAATGAATGTTAACTTTGAAATTTGTTTGTTTTCCACATTATATGCAATTTTTCCTTGCAATTTTATTCTCAGCGACCCAAATGCCGCTCAAAAACGAGTACAGCTTGATCGGAAACGATAAATAATAAACTACGTAAACATAAGGGCACTCTCCCCATCGCAATTGCCAGCTTAGTTTGAGTCGATTGTTAGTCCAAGCCCACCGCATTGTTTCCACAGTAATACAAATCCTGGTAAAAATGCACTGGAAAGACTAAATGTAAAGAAATAGACCCACATTTGCATGTGTGTGACACATTCTTTTGAACCCAACGTGTTTCTTAAGTTTGTCATCGCTGTTTTATTGTACATTATTCCTTTTATTTTGAACTCACTTTATACTCGTACAGTATTCATCAAATTATATCAAACAGTAGAAATTTGATTGTGAAATAGTATAAAAACTTTACAAAGATTGCATCAAGATTAAACAATTATTTTTGAAACATTATTGATATTTTAAGTATATTTTTAATATAATGATTTATTGTATTGAACATATATACTTTGAGTAAACCTGTTTATTCGTTTAGTAAACCCGTAACAAAGTACTCTCATTATAATCTGTATTCGACTAACGTTAGTTCGTAACATTCTTGGACAAGTGAATCAACAAATTATCTGTGTTATCGTATTTAAAACACGATTTTCTTTTATAAAGAAATTTTAGTTTTCTTTTCAAGTTAATTTTGTTATTTTTCTTTAATAATATTTAATATTATTATAATGAAAACTTATATGCCATCATTTGCTGATTTTGTCATTTTCATGATCAACTACAATATAATTATAATATCAACATAATACAAGGGTATCCTTGCATCATGAGGTTATAGTTGAAGAAGCAAATATAGCGAGGGATTTTAAAAATAAATAAAAATATGTTTCATTTACACTTCCAGAATCCTGTGGAACTCTGCGTTGACAAAGAATGGTAATGTTTCGTTCTATAATTTTAAACCTCTCCCATTTTATCAGTTTTGGATAATGAGAACGATATGAAACAATAATTTTTAGTTTTCAATTTTACGTATGGTGCATGCATAATACTGAACGGTTGTAATTTCTATACAGTTCTTCCTTTTCTGCAATGTATTGACAAGGGTTCGGCTAATTGTAACGAAAACTAACGAATTATTGTAGTTTCAAACTCTCACAAATTTCCACTCTCGAATTCTTCACAGGTTTCATTCGCACGAAGAATTCAACAAGTAGATCAAAATTTATCGCAGTGCCGGCGCACTGGAAGCTCCTATCTCGTAGAAGCATTCCTCGGCGGGAGGAATTTCAGCTCACAATTTTCGCAGGGCAGTTCTCTCCGGGCGCGAATTCTCTCCGGGAGTCTTTTCTCGAAGCAGCGCCTCGTTCCCTCGAAATCTGGCAGCGCTTCGATATATGGCATCTCCTGTGGCAGCCGAGAGCCGATGAAGGAGAAGACCCTGCGGCGAACGGGGGCTAATGCCCTGCGATACGGAGAGGGAGTCACGAAATGAACGCTAGCGCAGAAGAAGGAGAAAAAGGAGGAGGAGGAGAAAAAGGAGGAGAAGGAAGAGGAGGAGAAGAAGGAGGAGGAGAAAGAGAAGGAGCGAGAGAAAGTGTAAATTAACGTGTAAAGAGCGTATTGCGATTCGGAGAGATGAGAAGATATTGTACACGTAATGCGAGGCAGAAGGAGTTACGAGACAATGGACAGAGAATTATAGTAAAGAATCTTAGAATTAAAAGACAGAATGGCAAGAAGTTAATAGGTTATTTTCAAAGTGGCAGTTGGTCACGAAAAGATGGTTCAGAAAAGACAAGAAGAAAGCTTGCTGCCGAGTTCTCATCTTTGGCATAATAACATGAGGTTAAATTGACATTGATGTGTGGAAGAGGAAGAATAAAAAAAGAAGTGAAGAAATTATCGTAAAACGAAAAGAAGAAAACAGAGACAGTGAGAGAGACAGAGAGAGAGAGAGAGAGAGAGAGAGAGAGAGAGAGAGAGAGAGACTGTTAAAACGTAATTAAAATGTTTTTTTCCGTAATGCTCCATTCTGACTTCTGATGTTCCTGTGTCTTTCTTTCTTTTCTAAAGAGTCACGTCAAGGCGGCGAATAAAAATTGAAGAAATGGGAAAGAATTGTTTAAGAAACAGCCGAAAAAAATGTTTTATAATAATAGAACCAAAGCCAAAACCAATCCCAAAGCCTCCAAACGCAAAATATGTAGACTGGTACGAGCACCCGAGACAAGTGAACGAAGAGGGGAAGTGAGGGGAGGGGGAAGGAGCGGCGCCGGTAGCTTCGCCGGCGAACGAGGTAATAGACCCTCCGGTCGCGCGCTCGCCTCCGAAATGAGGTGGCGGCGGCGCATAATTTGACACCCCTGGCGTCGCGCCGCGCGACGGCGGAGGCGGCGGGCGGGCGGGACCGGAGGCGGGCTGGGTGTCGCCGTCGGCCGCGCGCATTCATTGCCGCCGGACTGTTTTCCAGATAATAAATGCATTCTTGAGCGAGTATGATTGCTTGGTTTTGTGTTGGAACGCCGCCGCCTGGAATGGTAATTATAACCGGACGCCGCCGCCGCTTCCCGCGCTGCTAACGGCCATGCTCCGTGCCCGCCGCCGCCTGCCGGCACCACCGGCCGCACCCCCTCCATGCTGTTCCATCTCTTCCTCCTTCGCGCGCTACGATATCGCACGCCCTTTCGGCCGATACCGCCGGCCTGTCACTGTGCGATATTCGAGCATGCCCCACGCTAAAGTCACCAACACTATACGTCCCCTTAAACACACTCCTCCACACCTCCCCAACGCTCCACCGCAACCACACAATTCCAACCCTTTAACTTACGCAGCGCACCTACTTTTCTTCTACTGGCA
>BOPP01000068.1:2332685-2358274 GCA_017312745.1 Gryllus bimaculatus | reverse complement strand
CTTGAGGGTAGGCGAAGGGGTAAAAGGGCGGGGCGGGGCGGTAAAAGAGGGTGGGGCAGTGGTCGAGAACAGAGGGGCGGGGTGGAGGCAGAGGGCCGGGTGGGCCAAAGGAAGCGGGTGGCAAGAGGGCGGGTGGCCAGGAGGCGGGGGGCAGAAGGGCGGTGCAGACGGTGGGCCCAGAGCCGGGGTGGCAAGAGCGGGGCGGCACAGAAGTGGGCGGGCAGAGGCGGGGGGAGTGGAGACAGGGAAAACGGGAGGCGAGTTGTGAGAATGGTACCGGGGTAGGAGGCATGGGCAGCGGCGGGAAAGCAGAAGGTCGGGGGAACTGGCACGAGCCGGTGGGGCCGGAAGCCACGCGGAGCACGGCTGATGGCGGAGGGTGGACAACGCGAAGAGTAGGGCGCGCAAGCCCGTAGTGATGGGCGCAAAAATTCCGGGAGCAGAGAAATGTTTGGATACGCCATTTTCCACCATAAACCGCCCATTAGGCAGCTTGGAAAAAGGAAAGCTCGCGGACGGTTGCCGGGGGCCGGGCGGAGGGTCGGGCGGGGGCCGGGCCGCCAGCGGCCACAGATGGCGGATCGCAGATTGCGATTTTGCCGCGACGCCTCGCCACGCGGCGCCACGCGGCGCCACGCCACGCCACGCCACGCCACTCCCCGCCACGCGGCGCCACCCCGCGCCGACCGATTTCCGATGCGGACGCGGAGCTGGCTGTTGATACGCCGATGCATTTCCCCGAGCGGAGCCAGGAATTACTCGAGAGCGTTTCTCGCGGGGATGGAATCGGCTTGCGGACACGCGATACGCTTTTCTTATGGCACTGGCTGGCTAGTCGTTCTCAGGCACAAACAGGTGCAGAACGCAGTCTGGCTGGCTTTGCGAAAGCTGTGCAGTTAAGTGCGTTGCGATGAGGCGATACTTCTCACGCATCACGGGATGAAGATGGCGGAGACCTGAGCGAGGGACTGTCATATTTAATACATTCTTGACGATCCGGGATGAGCCGCGTCTCGGTCAATTGTCCTGACGTTTCATCAATCTTGCTGTGGCCTTCATCAGAGCTATAGTGCTAAATATTTGTTGCTGTCGGAATTGCTGTGGTGTTTGATTCCATGAATCTAATAGACCGGTAGAAGAAGATGATTCCATCTCACTCGCTGTTTCCAGAGTGTTTGAAACTATTTTCGCGGAAATGACAATCTGCGCGATAAGTACTAGTGGATCAAATACCACCGATTTGTAAGACAACACCTGCCTTTTCATGAATTGTCGCATGACTTGAAATTGTTCCAGCTTTGCATCTATTCTGAGAGTGTCGGTATCGACATTCCAATTGAGACCGAACGTTTTAGGAATGGTTTCATGCCAACCTGCAAGAATTTTGAGTGAGTTTGTAGCCAAGCTACCTCGCCGTTTTTGAAATTTTCAGACCGAGGGAAGATAAGCAGGGTTTGTAATTCCTCAAAGGTCAGTCTCCGTTTTCCAATAATTGGCTTCAAAATTGTCTTAAATTTTAATAATCAGTAATTACTGGGGCTTCCCCTTTGCCAACCAAGTGCAGCGACCGTGCCGGAATAATATGACAGCATATGTTAGAGTTTGAACTCGCATTTTGAATGTGTTGTACAAATATATTGGATTGATGTTCGTCGAGATTTCATTGTTCATTGTTCATTGCTGCCACATAGAATGTAAAATTCCTCTCTGAGTCTTCATTTCTGAATATTGCGATCAACGTTTTGAAATAATATAAAAGGATTTTAAAAAAATGTATTGTAAAAATGTTTTTGAAGATTTTAATTACATTTTTAATACCATTTTCGAGTTGTTCGAATTATAAATGGCTTTGAACTCTTTTATCATAACGTGCTCTTATACATCGTTCACGGCAAGCACGCCGATGTACTGCCTGGCGGGGACAGGAATTATTCTGGAGCGTTTCTGGCGGTGGTGGAATCGGCTTGCGGATACCCGATACGCTTTTCTTATGGCGCTCGCTGGGTTCCCGCGTAGATATTTCGCTGCGTTGGAGAAATTAATGGAGATACGCGAGACTGGTTTGCTGATTCGAGAATGCCTTTCAGTTCCGTTGAATTTCAAATTAACTAGAATGCTACGGTCTGTTCTCGGTATACACTCAATGCTGAAGATGAGACAGGTGTGGTTTGATGTACTACTGCTGCACAATGATATCTTCTCCTTTCTGTACAACGGCCATTTTACAGTTAACTTGCTAGATAATGTGTTCATACTTCCAGTTCATAAACATGGCGTTTTTCTACTATTAAACTTCATATGAAGTCCTCGTCTCTTTATTCTCTTCAATGAAGTTAGTCTTTTGCTGAATTATTATGTGATATTATGTGGATTCAGTTTCTTAGTTCTTATTTCTGACCTAACAGTCTCTACTACTAATGTTACAAATGTATTCCATTCTTATCCGTTCCAAACAAATGTGATGCTTTTCACTGTGTAATAACAATATATCATTTTTCAAATAAAGTCTCTCTCTCATTTTATCGCGGCGTAGCGATTGTTTAAAATGCCACAATTTTGTGTACTGAAATTACAGGCAGCTGTTTTTAGTGATGGATTTAACCTCAATCGTGGTTTGGATTAGACCTGATAATGAAAATATGTGAGCCAGCCGCAAACATTACGATGCCAATTTTTAAATTGGAAAAAATGTTCATTGCTGCTACATAGAATGGAAAATTCCTCTGCGTGTCTTCGTTTCTGAATATTGCGCTCAACGTTTAGAAGCAATTTAAAGGATTTTGAAAAATTTATTGTGTTAACAGAGTTTTTGAAGATTTTAATTTCAATTTTAATTATATTTTCGAGATGTTCTAGTTATAAATGGCTTTAATGTACTCTTTTATTATAACGTGCTTTTATGCATTTTGTGTAAGTACAAGTCTTAAAACAAATGAAGAAACCAAGACTCATTCTTTACTAAATATCTTACATAAGAAAACATGTAATACTAAATCCAACGATACTTTAATGAATTCTATTCTATAATACGGACACTTTTAATTCAATAAGGCTTTTGAAATTTATCTAAAGTTGTTCTTTTTTCATCGTTGCCACCATTCAAAACATATTTTTTAGTTACTGTACAAAATAAATTTTTAACTAAATTGGTAAAGTATGTGTCATTATGAGAATTTAGAAAATTGTACCCCTTGGCGAAGACTTTTTGTGAAAACGTTACAAAATTGCTTAGAATTCATAAGTATCTCAAAAGAAAAATCTGGTTCATCACATCACTATTAAACGACTTTCAACGACAGCAAAAAGGGAAATCAATTAATTTTGCAGATAATTTTGTTTTCTAGGGATTTTTCTTTACAATAATTAGACAATTTAATGTATGAACCTAATGAATTCAGAATAGGTGTTTTTATTTAATTCTCTTAATAAGAAATGCTTTTGTGTACATACTATAAATATTTTTTTCTGTTGTTTCGAAAGTTTCCAATGGTTTTAATAACTTTTGTTTTCCTTTCCCATTGAAAATAAACTCGTTAATAAACTCATCTGAAAAATATCATAGCCAGAGATTAATAATTCATTCAATATTTGCAGTTTCTCTTGTTAATGTGCAAATCAACTGTTTTCCATTTGTCACTTCCATCAAATTATGCTCAGACAAAGCTTTGTAGAATTTTATTCCAAATTGTGATTTATTTGAAGATAGTTCTTTGAATGAGTCGTTTCAAATTAACTGTTTTTAAACGATTCGAAAGTAACATATAATGGAAACACCAAATGGGTTTTTGTTCAACATAATTTATTTTCATTCATATAAACATACATAATTAAAATTATTCAAGAATTCCTTGTTCACTTGCAATTATAACGAAAAGTTGCGTGTAAAAACCTTATAATTAAAATGCCGTTCACTATTAAAATGCATACAATTGTTTTATTTGATGCGAAAATTTATAATAAACGAATATTCTGACTACACCACGTGTTAGATTTATCCACTTTTACTTACCCAGAGTCCGACAATGAGACTTTTTGCCATATATTCGCCGTTTTGCGGCGCACGATTTGATAAATTTATTTTCTTACTAAGCACTTTCCTAAGGGCGAGAAAGTAAAAGTTAACTAATCTAAGCATAGTTTCGAAATGGCAATACACTTCAAGTTTAACTTTACACACTATAAACAATAATATCAATTAATAGCTAATTTACATTTTGTACATTATTCTATTGCACACATATCTGGCTAATCGATTTGTGTCGATCGATGCCGACCACGTTTCTGAGGAAACTGCAATTTAAATAGGTCCCAACTCTTCGCCTTACAGCACTAGTCAGGCAAACCTTTCGTAATAATATTTTATTGTTTGAAACGACTTGCGAGCTACAAACCTATTTCATTCAGTCCCTATGAATACTTTTTACAATCGTCCTAATACTGAATAAACGCTTGGGACATACAATAAGTTTTTGAGTCCGTAAAAATGTCATACTTAGAGTCCGTCGTTTGAGTTTGAAATGGAAATCTTATGGGGATATATGTTTCGACATTCTCGTACTTCGACATTATTCGCACAAGAAAATGATTCAAAGAAACCGTTCTTGACCCATTTAGATTATTCAATTTTATTGTTTTTAGGCCTTGTACAAGAATCGTAAATGAACGCATTATGTTTTCATCTTTTTCTTAATGCTTCAGATCATTTTCAAGAATGAGTGCAACAAAACTTAGAACTGAATATTAATCTCTAGAAACACACCTTTATCAAAGAAGCTCATTGCAGAGCCATCCAGCTTCAATCGTGGCTTAGCATGAGAGAAACTCGGGCCGAAGAAACTCCGCTAGAACGGGATACTGTAGACATCACTAGCAAACCAGAAAGTTTAGAATTACTACGTCGCACAAGGTGTACTCTAAACTGTATAACCGTCCATGGAAGGCGAGCAGTCTGAATATATTCATACAGGTAGAAGACACTCCGCTTTTCCCGTCTCCCGAGTCCTGCCGCAGCAAATGCAACCTTACATCACAAATACATTTGAATATATATCCATCGGAAGCATGTGATGCATATGAATACAACTTCGATAAATCAATATTTTTTATCAATTATACATTGGGATGTGAACTTACATGTAGTTCATTTTTTATAATGTTTTTACTATGATAATTATCATTACCGTGAACTTTTATTGTTAATTACTAAATTACTGTATTAACCGCACATGTTATGCAATAAGTTTTTAAACAGAAAGTCCAGGCTTAACTGCCCCCTATTAAAACAACCAGTTGTGATCGCCACAAAAAAGTCGTCGGCAGATATTTTAAAATTCGGCATGCTAATTAAGAAATTATTGACGTATTAGCTCATATATAAGGCTTCCTTGCAAACTCGCTTAAATATCTTTCGCAAGAGGCAGACATTCGCGGCACATTTCGTCTCTCTGCGCTCGCAACTATAAAGCCTTCGGAAATCAGAAACGTTTTTTTGTCGTTGGGTACGTGAAAAGTAAGTATTTCATTTCGTTGGCCGCTGTTTTGTCTAGCAAAACAATGCTTGAAAATTAACTTGTCGCTTTAGTCTTAAGGATACGTTTCTTTGCCAAGTAAATATTTAGTAAAGGAGTAAGAGAAAATGCTCTATGACCTAATAATTACACATAATGAACAAATATCGTTCATGTTTATTATCCAATTGCAATATAGTTATTGATGCGAAATATCATAAGGTCCCTGTAGTTTATGACAATATCATCAACTATTTAATATCTGTAGTTCACCAAGGAAAATCCTCTACGTAAAAATTCTACAATAATTGTAATCATTCGTATTGTTAAACAAAGCATTACTATACAAAATGTGCAACATTTTTGTTGATCAATCTGTCTTACAGGTGTCAGTAAAAGTAAATCATTATAATTTTTGGGTTTTTACAAATAAACAAGTTAATTTGTTTTTAAAAACTAATCAATTAATTCAAAATTATCAGCCGACTACAATCGTTTTAAAACACTTAAAAATGTTTCAATTTATTCATTATTTTTCGTCTATATCATTGGATAATTATTCGGTTCTCTCGATCCAGATGGCCGAAATCGTTAAGGCAGTAGTGCCGTAGCCATCTTGCACCGAATAATCCCGAGTTCAAGACCCGCCTCAGGCATGGTTGAATTTGTGTTCGTTCTATCACCCCCTATCATCACCATATCATGTCATCTTCAAAGTTACCATACCGTTGAATGCAATAGTGGTTGCTAATGACCTAGATGTTCGTTAGACATTACATAACAAAAAACTTCGGTTAAACTAGTTTTAGATTAAAATTTTGTATCTGCATTATCGAAATAATAAACCCGAATTTCAAAGTAGGAGTCGTCGTTATTTTATTTCCAATAATATATTTAAATGTTCAACTATAGAACATATGAATCTGCTCCACGCCATTATGGCTATAGATTGGTCTCATGAAAGAGAAGTCTAGAGATGACCACTGAGAGAGTATCGTCGGGTGACGTCCGGAGGTGACACGACCCGAGGCGCTCTCTGCTGAAATCTCTGGCGGTGAATCAGCTCCGGACGCGAGTGTTTCTTGTCAAGTCACGAGTTCACCTGTCACCGGACAGTCAGGCGTAGCGGCGGACACAAGCTGATTGCGCATTTATCTGCAGGCGGCGACATGAGACCGTTTCTCTCCACGTTTTGCCTAAGCAGATAAGGCAACGTGTCACCGGCTGTTTCCATTCGTCGGCCCTCATTTGCCGCTCTTCTTTCCTTACATACTTCCTCTCCAATGAAGAACTTTTGGTCGCCGTTCTTCTTCTTCCTTCTTTCCAAATCATCTCACCGGGAGAGATGGCTCAGAGCACTAACTGATAACGTTACAGTGCAAATGACCGGGAGATCCTAGTTCCGAGTTCCGACGTTGGCAGGATTTTCGGCATAAACTTGTCGGTGAGGTCGAATTTTGCAGCTGTCTGGAAGAGAATTCTAGCGGCCGGCTGATCTGATCTGTAGTCTTCCGTGGTTTCTCCGATCAACACCAGGTGAATGCCGTAGCAGTACCCTAACGAACGGGCTATGGATCGCGCGCGATATATCTTTCCTCTTCCTTGACCTATCACTATCCCATAATTACACTCACTTACACTAAGAGGCACTACACTATCACGCACGCTCGGGTGCTCAGGACTTGTCCCGGCTGGGAGGGTCCCCAACAAGTGGTAGATACCTGGTTGAGGAAACCCCCGCTAGTCGAGGTCAGCACCGGAACTCACCATCCAGCATCTTCTTCACTCTCGCGATAGAACATGCACTAACACTTATGGGACTAATGACCTTACACGTTGTCGCACCGTCAATCACTGAAAAGCAATCAATCACATATCGAAATCATCGCGGTTCTCTCCGTTCCGTAAGTCTCTTAGCGTCCTTTTCGTTCTCACACTTGCCTGTTCTCTTCTCTCCCCCTGTTCCTCAGCTCATTCAAACCTCTTACCCGCACCCGTCAGTCGCGCGCAGGTTAATTTGCCAGTCTGTTCCTTGGCTGGGTTAGAGATATTCCTCTCCCTTGTCGCCCTGTCACTCCTTTCTCCGCTATCGCGCGCTTCCTATCACTTCTCTCCCAACTCTCCAGCCTACATCCGTCCTATCACGTCAACCCATCCTCCTCACCTACCTCGACGAGTCCGCTCCTTTCCGTTCGCCCGCCCCCTCTACCCACTGAGCGGGCCTTGCGACCGTTCAGCCGGGAAAGAAAATGATCCTCCGAATCTGGCAGCGGCAATCCCTTCCCCTCCGTTTTGCGCCGCGCGGAGGAGTGAAAGCGGAATCCGCTGGGGTGGTGGGGGTGAGGGGTGAAAGGATGAGGAGGGGTGCGGAGAGGATTCTAGAGTGGCGGTGAGGAGGGGCGTCTGCCGCCGCCGCCGCCGCCACCGCCGCCGTCGGGTTCTTCGGCGTTTGAACCCTACAAGCGTCGACGTTCCCCTGCAGCTCAACCCGCTCTCCGCTCCACCCCCGCCTCTGCCACCGCCACTGCCGCCGCCACCGCCGCCGCCTGCCCGAGTCGGTAGCTCCTGACGCTCTCAACGTTCTCACTCGCCCGTTCGCGGAACGAGCGGGGCGGGGGCGGCGGCGGCGGCGGCGGCGCGGCGGCGGCGCGGGTTTCTCGGCCGCCACTCTGCATAGCCAAAGAGCGCGGAGCATTTGCATATGAAAGCAGTGACACCGACGGCCCAAATAGCACTTGACGCGGGGCCAGTCCGTCGAAGCTGTGCAACCGCCGCCGCCGCCGCCGTCCGCGATCGTGGTGTCGGCGTCGCCCGGCATCAGTGGGACTTGATAGGAAAATATTCGGGGGCGGGCGAGGCGCGGTGCCGCCCCGCCGCCGTCGGCTGGCGTCATCGCGAGCGCTCTGAGGAGGCGAACCGCAAGGGCCTCGCGCCGGCCGCTTTCTTTTAGCCAGGAAGTGCTTCATTACAAAGAAGCTGCTTTTAGATGGAGAGAATTGTTTTTGTGATAAATTTAGTACATCTTTAGCAACAAGTTGTTAAAATGGTTATTGCGAATATGAGTTTTGAATGCTTACAAATATTTCATTAGTTGGGTAATAGATATATTCAATACCAAAATGCACTATTTGGAAGTACGTGATGAAATCAGATCAGCCAAGTTCATCTAAAATATTCCAAGAACAATAACTTTTATACAATGCCGTTGCAAAATTCATTATCAAACAATTCTGTGCGGTTGTGTGTGTGTGTCTCCATATACATTCCTTTGACCAGAAATGTAATTTCAATGCTTTTATTTTGATTCTGGCTTTAACAGACTTCCTCAATATTTTCATGGGCTCTTACAATTTCGAGATGTGTTGTTTAAATCCGAACACCATTTTAATGCGTGAATGAAATTCTCTCTAAAAGAGAAATATTGGAATTTCATAAAAATGCTTAACGTGTTTAATCAATAGAATGATGCCTCCATTAATAAATCCGAGACAATAAGTACCATTTTCAAATTTTTCTTGAAAGAAACGCAAGTAAAAGATTGCTTCCAAGAACTATTCACGATATTGTTTATTCGAGAGCAGCAATTTTGTCATCTTTCTTTTCGTAGTACCAAAATGCATAGTTTGCATTGCTCTACAACCTTCTTATTAAAATATGTAAATGACTTTTTTGTTTGGTCATGTTACAGAAAAATTAGAGAAAAATGTTAACCGAATCAGCCAAATTAAATGAATTTGTTTTAACAAAGAATAAAATTATGACTTGTTTTTCTGATTTCACTCTTATTCTTATTAATTTAAGTCCTAATTTCTGTCCTTCGGCAAGACAGAAATTTTCATAAATTTGACAAGAGATAACTTTTCATAAATACAATGAACATATTTTTATTAATAAATATATTCACAGATTGATGCGAGATACTGTGTTATTAATTATAACTTTTCTTACGATATGTGACAATGTGTTTATTGCCTTTTCTACATAAATATACTGCACATTCAGGACTTCACTCTCCAAATCTTCTTTCTATCGGGAGATTCTTATTGCACACTTGAGTGTCGTACCACTCTTACGCCTTTGTTTGTTATGAGAAGATTTTAAAAAAATATTGTCAATGAGACAAGAAGGTTGGTTTCCTACACTCGCAGAGGGTTATTTCTGTTATACATGTTTGTCACTATCTTGTACTTTCCGAACACACTCAATGTTATAATTGCTGTGACGCGCGGGTAAATGAATGATTTAGTAACCAACTTGTAATTTTAATAATAATAATAATAATAATAATAATAATAATAATAATAATAATAATAATAATAATATGACTTTATTGATATGGCGATACGCAGGCAATTAGGCACACTCTTCTGCCTATACAGCCGTCTTGGAATAGTAAGTAAATATTGCGCTTTGACAATTCAAATGCCTTGGTAAGCAAATTAAAAAATGAAATTGGTGATTATGAATTTTATATTAATGAAACAATGGGGTGATAAGAAATATAATAAGACAATACAAATTAGGCAATTAGCAAATTTATTGACAGTGAATAGATTATGAGTGAATGAATCAATCAAATAATCAGTAAATAAATAAATGAATTAATGGCTCTATGAGAGCCACTTCTAACACAAGTGTAAATACCCGCAGTGTCTACGGTCACGTTCAGGCTGAGATGGAACATGGCATTATCTGATCTCACAGCTGAGCTTCTGAGCGAGAAGTCCTAGGGTTCCAGGCCCGACAATGCCAGGATGGTTGACACTAACTTCATAGCTAGGCCGAATTCGGTCGCCATCTGGGAGAGAATTATAGTGTCCCGCTGACCTGAGCCGTAGTTTTTCGGGGATTCTCTGATCAGTACCATAGGAATGTCTCATCAGGAGACTAAAAAACGAGCCTTAGACCGGAGCACCATTCCTCTTTCTTGTCAAACCCTCATCTCTTACACACACACACCTATGCGGAGTACACTATCACACGTGTTAGGAGACCAGTTGGAACGTTAGTGCTTGACCCAGCCGGAGCGGTGCCCTGATGAAGGGAGATTCCTGGATAGGGAAAACCCCGAGAGCCTCCCTGTAGGGCGTCAGATCTCACTATCCACTAGAGTAAGAACACCGCCAACTCTAGTGCAACAATCTAGCACGACACTTACGGTACCGTAGTCATTGACGTTCCCGGAAACACGAAACTATCACAATGGGAGAGATGGATCAGGGTATCAACTGATTTCACTGCAGTCCCTCTGACCAGGAGGTCCTAGATTCGATTCCCGACGGTGGCAGGATTTTCGACACTAGCTTGTTAGCTAGGTCGATTTCAGCCGCTGATTGGAGGAGAATTGTAGCGGCCGACTGCTCTGATCGGTAGATTACCGTGGTTTCTCCGATCAACACCAGGCGAATGCCGGAGCAGTACCCTAATAAACAGGCCACAACCCGCGCGCGATCTCACCTTTGTTATATCCCTATTCCTTACACGCACACACTGGCACCAACACGCACTACACTTCCACTCTTGCCTGGAGACCCGTCGAAAAGGGAGACCGTTAGAGCTTGTCCCAGCTGGGGCTGTGCCCCGCTGGTGGGAAATACCTGGTTGAGGAAAACCCCTCTAGCCCACGGTAGGTTGGCGCCGGATCTCGCCATACAGCGAGGAAAAGATCACCGCCACCTCCCGATCAAAAAACATGCATTACACTAACAGGACTAATGACCCTGAAAGTTGACGTGCCTGGAATCACTAAACAATCAATCAATCAAACGAAACAATCAACCAATCCGCCCACGATTGTCGCGCTGCATTGCCGGCCGCCGTCGACGGCAACGGATGGCTGCACGCGACCCTTAAATTCGCCTGCACGAAGCGCGCCCGGTGGCAGCCGCGACTCGTGACATTTTAAACTTTCTGGACTGCAATTTTCGGCCGCGTTCATCAATGTTAAACAGTTATTATCCCATGCGGTGGGCGCACTAGGTGTTGTATTTCACGGTAATTACATGGGAGGGCGGAAGTCCCGCCCCGGACAGGTCGGAATTACGGTCGCGATGGTGCGTATGTATATTTGAATTGCTCGCAAATAGAAAGTAATGTATTGTATTCAGCCCCTCGTAATTATAGCGAGCGCGTTCTGAAAATTCGCCCCGAGAATGTGGGAGTGAATGCGGAACGCAGAGGTGAATTTACTCGCTCGGAGGGGAATTTGTCTCAATCCGGACGCGCAGCTCATGCGGTGTGCCGTGCCTGACACGTTATGGTATTTAGAAGGACTGATTTGAGTCGTTTGTTTCACTTGTTTAGAGGGAGTGTTCTGGTTTAGAGTACAGTTGAAATCGTAGTTGGGTTTGGAGTTAGTTGAAACTGGCGAGAGTATGAAACTGTATTTCGGCTGAAATTTTAATATTAACATTGTTTTTAATAGGACGATTTAATGTAAATATTGTTTTGTTGTTATGTAAACAATAGCAGACAAAGTTGTGTGGTCTGAAAAGATTTGTCTAAATTATTACAGGAAATCTTAAAATGTGAAACAAATAAATATGTATGATTGTTAAAAAGGTTTTATCTGACTCTTACACTTAAAATATTCATTTAACACTATTTTAGATTGTTGCATATATGTGACTGTTATCTCCATTTTTAATTTTATCTCATTTCGTTTTACATTTATGTATCTCATGAGACACGTTTCATGGAACACGTTTTGGTTTTAAAGGATATTATTTGAGTCGTTAGAGGCACATGTTTATGATCGAGGGTTATCCTGGTTTGAAAAATATATACAAATCCCGACGCAGTAGGCGTTTCTGTTGGACTGTTAGTTGCCAATTGGTCTACGTACTGGCCCACCCACCCACCCGACCGCGAGGCGCTGTTTCGCTTGGACCGTATAACTTTTGGAGAGCAGATTGTGGTGGACAAAAATTGCGCAAAGTAAACCCGCTGGTCCCTTTAGCTTGCGGGAAGACGTTTGTGGGCGGAAGGCGCGATGGTAATATTTGCGAGTTTGAATTTCTATCTGTAAAAACATTCCCGGCAAAATATTGTAGTGTGAGAGTTCGACGTTTATTAATAGATATGCAGTCAACTATTTAATGTATGTTCAAACTGAAGTTTCGAAAGAAACATTGCGCAAACATTGTTTGGGGGACAATGATATAGAACATGTTGCACCCCTTCTCAAAAACCTCTTCAGAAACTTTCGCATTGCTATTACTTGTGCTTTTCGTTTCAAATTAAATATCTTACAGGTAATACATATTTTACCGGGAATCTTTTACAGGGATTTATCTTCTTACTGGTTTCACAAACACTTAAAAATCGTTTAAAAATTCATGAAGAATGTTCTTAATATGTGCTAGAAAATAATACATATTAAAAAAGTAAATGTAACAGAATAATACGTAACTTTGGAAATATTTCATATTTTTAAGTTTCAAAAGAAATTTTGAATCTCATTTTGAACTTTTTTATACAATTCAAGAAGAGCATTTAATTCAAAATATTCTTGCCTAAAATTCGTAAGTAATTAGTATTAAACAGTTATTAATATGTATCTTAAATCTGATATAAGGAACCATGCGTTAATAATGAAAAAATATATTTTAGAATGTTCCAAATATACTCCTCATATATAAAAACTTCATTGAAAACTGGTTTTCAATTTTTGTTTCAGTTCAGAATATAATATAGAGAACGTGAAGCCGATATATTTAATGTCCATTTTTATGGTAATTGGATTTCTCTGTATCATTTACATATTTTCCCTTTCTAACCAGTAACATTTATATCCATTCCTGGGTATTATTGAAGTTTTTTCACTTCCTCTTTTTTGTAACACGTACACCAAATATTTTAGTATTTATTTTTAAATATAATCAATGAAGACAAACGAAAATAGCTTTTTCTTAAAAGGAAATAAATTCAAAACTATGAGAATTGAACCAACTTATTCTTCACCTGTGTGTAAAGAATGTGAAATATAAATAAGTAATCGACATTTTTTTCAAATTTCTTAACTTGACGAGATTTACATATTGCGAAGAAAGAAGGTTGTACAAATGATATCATTTTTATACCTATTCAAACGTACGAAGAATATTTTCTTCATACACTCCGAAATAAGTATTATATTGCTCACACATACCCGAATAATTAGTTGCGTATATTTACGTAAACCCTAGCGCATTCCCACGATGGACTTACCAAACTTCCGTATCGCTATTTTCCTCTTCTTTACGTATTAGTTTCGTGCCTCTTTCGATCTTCCCTTCGTTTCCATCCACTGTGTATCATTTAACAGACGATTCCTTTTTTCATCTCGGGAGCAACGGTACAGCCGCTTCACACAATTATCTATTGCCCTGGAGAGCATGTCTGCCTGAATCATTCAGCTCGGGAATGCAAGGGGCAACGCTGGCAGTACCGCAACGCAGAATCGCTCGAAGGGTTGCCTACGCCACAGTCGCCTAGGGGCCACCCGCAGTTTACCTTTCCGCGGCTCCGTGCCGTCGGGTTGAGCGCGGGTGAGCGAGAGAGGAAGAATCTAGCGGACTGTGGCAGCGGAGCAGTGAGAGCTGCTGGGGTGGAAATGAGAGGGTTGGGTGCGGTGTGGTATATATAATGTTGGAAGTGAAGGATTGTAGCGATGGCATATGTGAGATGCTCCTGTGCGACAGAAGGTTTAGAGACGCTACGGTAAACACAAAGCCGGAAAATACACTAGTGACAACAAACGCTACAGCTCAATGGAAGTAGAAAATTTGTCAGATATGTCTGCACCACCTCTATCGTAATCTGTAATTGCGCAATAAGAAGCCATGGACGCCAATACTGTCTAGTGTAATGCTTGAGGAGATGACCAGATGCATTAGTAAGTGAATTACTAAGTCATTTATTGTGTCTGTGACTGATTTCATTAATTAATTCCTGAATGAATGAATTAATATGTTTTGTGAATGATTTAACGAATGAGTTCGTGATTGAGTTTGTAACTGAGAGAATGAATATGTGAGAAAATGAGTAACTGAATGCATGAGTAAGTGAATGAGATATAGTGAATGACCAAAAGAATAAATCATTGAATGAATGAGTGAGAGCGGGAGTACAAGAAGTCTTGGGATAATTATAGATGAAATGAACCCCTGTGCGAATGATAGTGCAACATCTGAACCAAAGTATTCGTAAGAGAACAGTACCCACTGCAGTGTTGTGACCATTGCTGCGAGAGTGCTGACGAGGACGATAGCACACTGCGGCGGCAGCTGCGGTGCGGGGCGCCAGCGACTTCAAAGGGCGCGGAAGTGCACCGCTGCGAGGCTAGCGGCTGCCGCTACGCAAAGCTTTTGCGGCGCTGGGCGACTGTTTGCGTGGGCGCGGTCACCGCCCACCGCCCATCGCCCATCGCCCACCGCCCGCGCCACCGCCACCCATCCGCCGCGGCCCGCCGCCGCCATCGCCCGCCCGCCCGACGCGCTCTCTCTCTCGGCGCTCGCGTCGCTCGCCGCCCACCCGTCCGACGGCCCGCCCGCCTCCTCCCTCCCGGGTCGTGTAACGTTTTGGAGAGCGGATTGTGCGGACACAAAATTGGGCTAAGTAAACCCCGCTTGTCCCTTTAGCTTGCGTGAAGACGTTTGTCGCGAAGGCGCGGTTGGTAATGTTTTGCGAGTTTGAGTTTCTATCTATAAAAACATTCCCGGGCAAAATGTAATGGCGGGAGTTCGACGTTTTTAATGGATACGCAGTCACTAGTAAATATTATAAGTTTTGATATGCTACGGATGTAGTTGTGTGTATGTGGTTTCAGACTACGCTTGAAATTTGAAGCTAAAAATACATATTTCAATGTCTGTTCTAAGCTGAGGCTTCGAAATAAACTATTGGGCAAATCTTCTTTGGATAACGATATTAAACATGAATGCATCTCTTTTCAGATCTTCACTTTTTGCAATTGCTGCTACTCTTTCTTTTCATTTCATATTACATATATAGAATTTTTTAGATTTTGATCTATTTAGTCAAAAAAACAGTAAAAATTGTATTACAATGGGGGAGAAGATTACTGCGGCACGTTTTCTTGATTTCCAAATCGCCTTCCCGTCATTTCATTATAATAATTGAAAGAGAGTAAAGTTAACATAAATCTAATAAAAAATAATTTTAAAAATCGCAAGATTAGCAATATTTGAAAAATAGGCATTTTCATGTCGCGAGTTATATAAAACGCTATTTTCATCGGTACACGAATTGGCAAGTATGATTCATGTGTAGGGATGACAATGTTGATGATGATATGTAATCAGTTAATACATATTATGTAGATAAATGTTAACTTTTCTCCTTAGTAATTTGACAAAACAATTAAAAAACAATTAAAACGCGTAAGAGAATGTGTTAATCTTGTTCAAAGAACCACTACAAATTAAAATACAAGGTAAATGTAACAGAAAAGTACGTTACTTTTTAACATATTTCTTATTGGGTTAAGTTTCGAAAATAAAATTTGTGAGGATTGTCAAGTATAGTTTTGTGGGTAATTGCAAATAATTTGTATTGTGAATGGAATCAGTTTCGAAGAAAACAAAGCACTAGAAGTAAGGCAATAGAGAGATGGCTAAATGTGGTAGTATTACAAAAGGCAGAAAATAAAATGCAAAGATAAATTTATGTGCGACCGCTTTGGCGAAATTTTGGGAATTGAGATGGAATGGTTGGCGTTGCATGCACTGGGGGGGAAAAAGGAAAAGGATTTTGGGTGAGCTCATCATGAGTTGTTGAATGATGAATGGAATCTAATATGATCAGAAAGGAATAGACCAAAAGAATTAGTGGGTGGGTGACACGCTGGAAATCCTAGATAAACATATTTATTTCATGTATAAACCTAAGAAGAATATACCTCCTATAAACATTAAATTTCCTCTCAACACTACTCCTTAAATCCCTCTTGAGATTTCTTTCCTTGCTTGCAGTTCAGGAAGAAAAGCACATGGCAACTATTTAAATATTAAATCCAAAATTAAATGTCCATCTGAATTCATTAGTTTTGAATACTTTAGTTTGTGTTCATATATTATGGTGTTTCATATATGTTTCAATATATTGGTTGGCCGTAGTTATAATAACTTGCGAGTATGAGATAACATAAATCTCCCTATAACCTTGCATACTATTTTTTCATTGATATTGAAAACAGTCAAATAGAAATCTAGTTTGTAAAATTTTATGAATTAATTTCTTGATGCTATTAATTTCTTGATGCTATTATTTTACGGCATCTACTGGATTTATTAAACAATTAAAAACAAACTAGAACTTGCAAAACGCAAAGACGCAAAATGAATCTATATCTTTAGGAATGCTTTTATTTCATAGATAACAGCATTATATGAAACACTGCATACTGTATATTCTGTGGGAGAAGGGACTAGAGATAAGAGAGTCACGAAGCTTGGCGGTGCGGGAGGGTTGGATGGTGAGAAAGAGGCAGGGGAATTGGGCGCAAGGCAGCAAAAGGTCCGTTTAGCGAACATCCTCATTACCCTTTCTCCCCTCTCTCCCCGCGTCGTGGGAAAATGCGCGCAGATTATGTCTGCAACAGTTTCTTCTGGCCTCGAGCGCCTTTCTAGAGACCTGTGCTGGCACTATCACATCTGCCTTCCGCAGACCTCTCGCCCCCGCCCCACCATCGCCTCGTCCTTTCGCTCGCCCTCAGCCCTCCGCCCCTGCCTGCCTCGCCCTCGCCCTCGCCTGCGGCCCTGCCCTCGCCTCTGCCCTCGCCCTCGCCTCGCGCCTCGCCTCGCCCTCGCCCTCGCCTCGCCTCGCCTCGGCCTCGCCCTCGCCTCGCACTCGCCTCGCCCTCGCCTCGCCCTCGCCCTCGCCCTCGCCCTCGCCTCGCCTCGCCTAGCCCTCGCCCTAGCCCTCGCCACTCGTCTCGCTCTCGTCTCGCTCTGGCCCTCGCCCTCGCCCTCGGCCCTCGCCCTCGCCCTCGCCTCGCCGCTCGCCCTCGCCTCGCCTCGCCCTCGCATCGCCGCCATTTGTATCGGACTCTGCACTCATTGCTTTATTGAATCACTCCCACAACTATTGCGTTTTGGTTTAAACATTCAATAATCAATATATTTCCTTTTCATTTTAATCATAAAATTTCATTTTCTCATGTTTGACTACATAAGGTGTCCTCGCTTTCTAAACGCTCACACTCGTTTTCAACACATACTTCATAACATTTCAGTGTCTCATTGTCGTATCTTGGTTTGCCATTTCAGAATGATATTCTCCATCTCTGCTTTCCTGTCGCTCACCTTGTTTTCATCCAATTTCTCAATGTGTGTACTCTCAAATCTCTTCTCTTACACGCAACCTTTTAGCCCTCTGCGCTCGTCCTGCGTATTCTGACACGCCGGACTTTGTCGCACATTTTCTACTACATCCTTCCGCTGCACTTTTAGCATCTCTAAACAGTTCCTCTCGTCCACCATACAATTTCTCTCGTCTCTCATTCTCTGCATCTCCTTTTCGTTCATGTCCCATTGCTTCCATCTCCGTTTCGCAGTGCTACATGTTTAATTTCGATAGCCCCCTCCTCTTCCACACATCCTCGTGTCTTCATCGTTACGCCTCCGACGCGCCCCGCCGCCCCCGCCGCCCCGCGCCCGCCGCCCCCGCTGCCCCCGCGCCCCGCCGCCCCGCCCGCCCCGCCCCCCGCCGCCCACCGCCGCCCCGCCGCCCCCGCCGCTCCAGCCGCCCCAGCCGCCCCACCGCGCCCCCGCGCTCCAGCGCCCCCAGCCGCCCCAGCGCCCCGCCGTCCCCGCCGCCCCGCCATCGCCCCGCCCCCGCCGCCCCCGCCACACAGCCTCCGTTCTCGCTCTCGCACCGCGTCTCTTGTGCCGCGACAGTGAGAAACGTTCCCAGCAGAAAAAGGTCGCAGAAAGACACGTAAGCGACTTTTGCCGTGGTGCTAATGCTAATATTTGAACCAGAAAGTCAGGAATAGCACACACCTTTTTCCTGCACTTCTCAAGTGCAGCCCTTTTCTCAGTTGTACAGAGGGGCTTAAGAGCTATGGCCGTTTAATGAATGGCTGGAAATGGAGCTGCGCTTGCATTTTAAAGTAAAATACACGTTTCTTTAGGGGAAGATAGGACTTACACACGATCCGTTTTTAATTGCGTGTAACACATTTCATTACTATTTTCTGTTCCACACTACCGTCGTAACATGTTTTGTCGGTTCGTGCCTTGGATACTAAGTATTTATATTCTTTGTTAAACAATTGCGGTTTTATTATGAAATATAAAACTACAATTACAATAAACGTAACCTTATTAATTGAAAAGCTGAAATAAACCTTTTAAATATTTTCTTTACGCATGGATATAATATGCTACTGCGTGTTCTTTCACCACTCTCAATTACCATCATATATTATTCACATTAATGTCTACAAAAATTTACTAAGCATTTATGTATTATTTTATATATCATTTGAAATGTTAATAATTAACAAAAAATTGAAGATTTAAAAGTATACTATAGTATATACATTCACCAGACTGGGTAATTTTAATTCCAATAAATAATATAATTAAATACTAAAGTATTATTACACCTTTCCTTTATAATATTTTAATACATATTGGTTAAACAAATGATGTATTAAGTAATTTACTAGAAATCGAGAATATCTCTCAAAATTTTAAATTTCATGTTGTTCAAAAAATTACATTAAAAAAGTTCATTAGAGTGTTTTTACTATGTAATATTTTTCGCACGCCCTTTAGTGAAGATAATGTGTTGTGAACAAAATTTTCAATTGTGAATGTGATAAACAAACGCCGATATTTACACCCATAACAGAACGAAATATTTTGATAAGATGCCATAGAATTTGTAATAATTGGACAATTAGTTATGGAAACTGTATTTAATTAATCGATTAGAAAAATTGTAATTCTCTTAATATGATATGATCACGTCTTCGCCAATAGGTGATCTGAGACAAACCAGTACTTGAACTCCAGTACGCATGTTTGAAGTTCCGCAATGCTTCTTCAAAAGAATGAGACCATTTTTTCTCTATTTAATACTCTTCGCAAATTTTTATGACCCGACAGGTAGTCCCGAAATATGGTGGTTTTTAAGTAAATCTATAACAATTTCCAAGTTGATTCTTTAATGTAATTTGAGTAACGAATATTCTTTCAAAAGAACCATGAAAAGCGTACATTAATTACTTAAAAATAATTATAATTGGTAAAAATATCTTACGAAAAAACCACAAGTGGAGTTTAAAACCTTGTATTTATTTATTTACTCATATGAAATAATGTTCTTATTCAAATGATACCAAGAATGAAACCGAACTACTAGCCAAATTCATGAACAGTTGTAAATGGGTTCATCCGTCCCTTGAGACATTTAGTCCACAACGGACTGGTTTTGGGATTAAGAATATAATTTACGCAAACACACAACTCCTGCGATTGTACAACAGAAAATAGCGAAAATGAAAATTGTATTCACAATCCGCAGATATTTCGCTCAGAGTAAAAATAATACTTTTGGTAAGGCACGTCAATGTCTATCCCGTGGACCGTCTCCCGGGAGGCGAGGGGGAGAGCAGCGACTGCTCGGTGCAGCCCTGAGCGACGGAAGGGGAGCTGCAGAGGTTTTCCCGGCGCCTGAGCTCGTGTAAATTTCAATCAGGAGAGTCACGCGACCCTCCGCGGTCGTCGCCCGCCGCCTTCCTCCAATCATTCTCTCCCGCACTCGCCACCCGTGCTCACCCCCGCAACCCACGACCGCTACCGCCTCTCCCTCTGTAACCACGCTTGCGCCGCGCTTGCGACCCGCGTTCGACCGACGTTACGACCCGACGCGCACCTACCTCGCCCCACGCCCCACCGCACCCGAGCTTCGACCGACGCTTTGGAACCGACGCTTGGGACCGACGCTTGGGACCCGACGCTTGGGACCCTAACACTGCGACTCGCCACCTGCGACTCGTCACCTGCAACCCCGTTGCCTGCGACCCGACACCTGCGACCGAGCCTGTGACCCGACGCCTGTGACCCGACGCCTGTGTCCCGACGCCTGTGACCCGACGCCTGTGACCCGACGCCTGTGACCCGACGCCTGTGACCCGACGCCTTTGACCCGACGCCTGTGACCCGACAACTACGTCCCGATGTCTACTACCCGACACTCCCGACCCGACACATCCGATCCAATGCTTGCGTCCCAATGCTTGCGACCCGATGCTTGCAACTCGACCCTTGTGATGAAAAGCCTCCGACAAGACGCCTGTAACGTCTGTCTGACATGCCAAATTGCCGGCTAGTCGCAAATTTGCCATCCATTATTTCCCCCCATAATCCAAACCACACGTTATCCGCCACATGCAACCCTCGTTTAGCTGATCACCACCCGTCAACTTCCAACCACTAGCCATCAACTTTCCCTTCTTCTGTCACCTTTCTGTCCTCAGCGGAGTCAAGGCCAAGGGTAGTGACAGGTCCCGTGGATTGGCAACATTATGAATCAACCCTTGACAAATCTGTGACCGAACGCAGAAATGCCTAGAGATCGTATCGAGGCCAATGCCGCAGTCGTACGTCCAAGGGTCCTTACTGATACCTCCACGCACGAACAGCTGCCAGGAGGAGCAACGAGTTTAGAACACGTGTGTGTGACAGGGAACATGTAAGAATCATGTAGATTCTCTGCTGAGCTATGAGTCTAAGACATTTTAAACGGTTTAGGTGGCTCAGGGCATCAATTGAAGTCACTGCAGTGCCTCTGCAGGGAGGTTCTCGGGTTTGAGTCCCGATGATGACAGGATTTGCACACTAACTAGAGAGCTTCGTTGATTTCAGCCCCTGTCTGGAGGCGAATTCTAGCGGCGGGCTGCACTGATTGGTATTTTCCCGTGGTTTTCAGATTCCCACCAGACGAGTGCCGGAATAGTACCGTAACGAACGGGCCACGGACCGTGCACAATCTTTCTTTTCTCTTCCTTGTTCTGTACCCACCCCTTACATACACACCTGTACTACATTACCACACACAGATAGAGAAGAGTCGGGAGCGTATTGCTTGTCTCGGCTGTGGCGCTGCCCTGTTGGAAAACCCCCCGTTAGCCCACGTGTAGATCGACGCCAGATCTCGCCATCCACGGGGCGAAGTTCACCACTACCTCCGAGGAAAAACATGCACTACCCTTATAGAACTAACGACCTTAGCAGTTGACGGGCCGCTAACACGAAAGACCAATCATTTCAAAAAAATTATAAAGTAATTCGCTTTTGATGCATTGTTGTGGACTAAACTGTCTTTTTTATAATAAACTGTTCATTCACAACTTGTTCTTTAGATGATCATTCGGTGAATTATATATAATTAGAATGTACTAATTAATTAAATAGAATTAAATGTCTAACGATTTTTTAATAAAGGTTTTTAATGTTTCTTCTTTTTATTTGAAAAACAATGGATCCGTTTTATGTCAGGATGTCGATGTCGTAATGTTTCTAATGTTTCAGAAAACTAATGTCATAAACTTTACTAGATTCAAGATGAGCGCATTGATCTGTGATCCGTTATAACGAACGATGCATTTGTTCGAGGTTCTTTTCTAGGAGTTCATATAGTGTGTTTTATCGAGAAAATATCCATATTTTTCGCTAAAATAAAATATTGACATCAAAGAAAGTAATTTGTTATATGTTTAGTTTCCAAAATCTTTAATCTTATTTGTTAAGAGTATAGATAGATATAGGTTTACGACTAGGGGGTATATTTTTTAAAAGAAATACTTTAACAATATTTTAAATGAGGACAAATATTGTCTGCCTGCATACATACAAGCGAAAAGGAAATTTCCTTTTATAGTGTCATATTCGGTCTAATCGTGGAAAATGTATAGTGACAACGTAACGAGATTACGAAACGGTTTTCATTCGGAACTTCGTGCCTTGTCATTTGGATGTAAACGTTTGTACGAATTCCCCACGCAGATATTCTCCCACTCTTGATTCTGCCTTAACTTTCATAATCCTTCTCAAGAGCCACTTATCTCTCCGAGGTTATGCGACCCCGTCCGTAGACACTGGGTCTGGCTCTGCGGATTGGCAGAACGTGACGGTTTGCTCCTCAGAGGACCCTTTGTGCCCCTTCCGCGGCCAGACCGTCACGCGCCGTCAGCGACGTTCTATGGCGCGTTCTGCCTCTCGGCGGGGGGGTGCGAAGGCGGTGGAATGTGGAGGCGACGGCGGCGAGAATGGCGTCGAGATGACCGTTACACCCGCAGTCGAATTAGAGGGATTGGGCACGACTCGCGGAAGGCAGACGGCACGGATTATGCGGTACTACTGGTGCACAAGTTTTGAATGCGGACACCCTTGAATTACTGCATTAAAATGCGTGAGATTTCATCCGCATCATTACTAGACTGATTTTGTTTCCTTTAAAGTAAATTAAGTGATCTCTGAATGCGTAAGAAAAAATATTTAAATTGGTCGGTTTGGATTTCAATAATGATTTTTCAAAGATGATGAAAAAAATATTAACTCAGGTATTAAAATTCAGGAATATTTTACAGCTTCTGAAACTTTTATTTAAAGTACGATTTTATATTTAAAAATAAATTCCATTACCTAACCCGTACCTACTAACGTTTTCAGTTTAATAACTATCTTTTCATTCCAGAGTATGAGTCATTGCGATTCGTGAAGTGAATACAAGGGTTACGTCTTTAATATGTAAGAGATCCAGGACTAGTCTGCATAACTAAAGAATATTCTTGAAAGAATTATTTATGTGTTTCGCGTTTGCAACATTGTGCAAAGTGAAAAAATAAAATAAAGTATTCAAAAAATGAGGATCGAATTTTATAATTATTCAGACCTGTACTACACTTTTATCATGGAATTCTCAACTACTTCGTTATCAATTCATATAACAATTTTACAATTTCATTTTATTCTCCCAAAATATTTTTTTTACTGTTTCGCCTATCTCAGGATCACAAAATACTTAGAATTGTCAACACGAAATAATCTTTGAATCTGAAATGCATCACTGGATGAACTCCAGAGCACCGCCTTAATCTGAACGCGGAATCAACACTATAGAATGTTTAACCCGCCCACAAAAGCGTACTATTTATGTCTGCAAAAAGTTTTTTTTTTTCAAATACCAGCATTTTAATGGGTTGTTACAGTCCATTGATTCTGTGCGCGAACCTCAGAAGCAGACAGCAGACGGCGAGGGGCGAGCAAGTGGCGGAGGCTTTTTTGGCTGGCTCCGCCGCGAATAGAGCGCGCGGCGTGTTATTCGGCTCATTATGCCTTAAGGAGGTCGTGCTCATAATGTCGACCTCTCGAGCGCGTGTCGCTAACGATGTCGTAGCTCGCGCCGCCGTCAGCCGTCACCCCCCCACCGGTTATGTCCCGCGGTAATGATCCGGGAGGAGCCGCCCCGACTCGAAGAGGCGGCCACCGCCGGGGAGGGGAACCTCGGACTTCGGCGGAAGGGCGAGTGCGAGGGAGAGGGCGAGTGGGGGCAGGGAGGGTGAAGTTAAGACTAGTCGAAAGGACAGGGAGAAACGGGGCGAGTGGGAGGACGAGGGCGAGTGGGAGGGCGAGGGCGAGTGGGAGGACGAGGGCGAGTGGGAGGACGAGGGCGAGTGGAAAATCAAGGGTGAGGGAGAGGGGGACGTAGAGTGACAAGAGTTCATGTCATGTCAAGAAGATTTCTGCCATTCAAACCTGCCGAACATGTATGCATACGAGGTTTATCTAAAGTCAGGACAATAAATTTAGTTATTTAGGTAGAATATTGATTTCCAACAATCAATTATTGAAAATGTTCCTTCCTTATATACTTTTTGTGTCTCTGCAGTCTTCATTTGCTATTTTATCCACGATGAAGACCATAGTTCATCAGTTCTGCAGTTCCATAGACCGCGCAACCTAAACCTGCTAACATATACCTCCGTAAATTTCATAACGTACTCTCTTTGAGATTATAATAATTTTATACAAGTATACTACTAATAACTATATTTTATTTTGTGAACTAATTGACTCCCCCACAATTACATTACGCTTTTCTGACATTGTTAATCAGACATGTACAGTAACTCTTCTAGATTTCCCACGACCTGGGAAACATTTCATTTTCAGTTTCGTGAACAATCCATGCCATCGTCACCTTAAACTTCCATTGGTTCAATCTCTACCACTATTTTAACTACTATCTCACGTACCGAGGTGGATAAGGTCATTAACTAATGTCTCTGCTTCTGACTGGGAGGTCAGTAGGTCTTGGGTTCGAGTCCCGACGATAGCAGAAGTTTCGAAATAGGCTACATAGCTACCTATGCCTAATTCAGCCGCCGACAGATGCTGAATTCTAGTGCCGGCTGCTCTGATCGACCGTTTTCTGCGGTTTCAGCGATCAATCACGAAATAACGGAGCGGTACTTAAACAGACGGGCAAGGACCGCGCGCGATATTTCCTTCCTTTATCCTCAACCCTTAGTTACACAAACTTACATGTACTACACATGTCGGGATTTTAGAGTTTGTCCCGAAAGAGGCGGTGACCCGCTGGTGGAAGATACCTGGATCAGGAGGCTACCGCAAGCCCGACGTGTAGTTAGCGACAGATGTCTCCAACCAAGAGAAGAGCACAGCCACTTTCCATGATCAAAACGTCAACTACATTTACACCAAACAAACGTAAACGTCTACTCAACGCACGATATTATTTAGAGTGTTAATCAAATCGTTACCAACATTTGAAACCAATGGACAGTTCTTAGATATTTGGTGTCCATTAAAGACAAAATCACCACAAAAAGGAAGCCATTCAAGCATTTTGTGCATAACACCATTTTATTCAGCGACATAGACCAGACATACACGTGAGAAACGGAATTATAATGCATGAGAAAGAGATGCTGGTTCATCCAGTTGACGCGCTGGCTTGTCGAATGAACCAGCAAATAACACCACTGATCAGCGCAGCATCGGGGCAGCGCAGCAGCGCTGATCGGGGCAGCAGTGAGGCCGGACT
>BOPP01000068.1:2287548-2309584 GCA_017312745.1 Gryllus bimaculatus | reverse complement strand
CTGCCACAACCCCTTCCACAACCCCTTCCACAACTATTTCCACAACCCCTTTCACAACCCATTTTCAAAATTTCTTTCTCACAACCCCTTTCCCAACCCATTTTCAAAATTTCTTTCTCACAACCCCTTCCCAACCCTTTTCACTACCCCTTCCACAATCCCTCCCACAACCTCTTCCACAAATACTTCCACAACCTTTCTCATATCCGTTCTCACAACAGCTCCCACAATACCTTGCACACACCCTCCCACTGCACCTCACTCATTCACACATAGCACCTCCCACATCCCCTGCAACAACGCCTCCCAAGCCCCTCCTACACTCTTTCCTCGGGACCTTCCCCGTCTGCTTCATATCTTATGTGTCGCGAGGTAAACAAAAGCCCACACTCTGTTTGCAGTAATTATTAAGAAAAACATGAACATTGATTCTATTCTTTGCTATTTTTAAAGACTTCCAACTTGATGTTGAACTCCGCCTGTTGAACCATGCTACAATTAAACGACCGTATTACATTTGATAGAACACCTGTTCCCCTTGGATACAGGATCAAAAGTAAATTGAAATGTTGCTGTCACATTCGTATTTTCTACCGTGAGTCTAAGAACGAGGAAGTGATAAACCACGATATGTGATACCAATACTTGATGAAGTGTATTACTATTCTTTGTATTTTTAATTTTTACAATATAAAATAAAAATATGCTATGCATACCAAAACTTTTCCTCGAATTAATGTTGTGAAATCTAGAATTTGGATATTGAAATGATTTGGAAAAAATGTAATGGTTAACTTGCAAGATAGAATTGTAAAATAGTATTGTTTCACACTTTTCTTTGAAAATCTATATTCTCTGTTTCAATGTTAAATATCCTGGACCAGATAATGTACGTAGTGAAACTGGGGACAGAAGAACCAATATGACATTTAATAGCATTGTTCCACCTCCCTCACTTTGTTTTTAACGGCCAATTTAAACGATTTTTCAATTGTTTTCTGGGACAACGCTGGGTATATCTCCTCTCCCTAATACCAATCCTAACATTTTCGGGGCGGTTAACGTACGAATCTCACATTACCGTTACCGTTCAACAAAGGCCAAATGTCTTCTATTGTCGCCGTCGGTCACTACTGACAGCAGCATCCGTCGTTGTAATGGCAGTAGGCCAGGAACGCCGTAGTAATGGCAGTAGAGGTAAAAATGCGATAAACTTGTACTGGCGGACTGTTGCATTCCAATGACATCCGACCTTCTCAAAATCGTTAATTCAATTCAATCACTCCCGTATATGACATAATGTGTTCATCGCACACAATAGACATTCCGGCATGAATTACACCTCCTGACACTCTTTGCGCTGTCAAAAAAAAACTACACCTCACTGGTCCTCTTTCCCGGTTTATATAGTGATGTCGGAGGCGCAGTCTCGGTTATATCACTCTGAGCACGTCTAGCAGACAAACAACAGAGCGGAGAAGGTTTGCGCTGTTCCTTTCCGACTCCCAATAGAGGAAACTTGTAAACACGCATCTATCAGCTTCACCAACTTCCGTCCCATCCTCGTTATTTAGTCTGTCTCGTTTTCATGTGACTGAACCGCATACTATTGTTTGTATTTATTTCAAATCGCTGGGCATGTAGAATTTTTATCAGAATGCATAACTGCAGTGTCAAGGGAAAATAATGGTGGCGTATTTTTGTATCAATACACTCGCACGTGGAAGTATTGGTTATTGTTTTGACAATTTGTTGAAAGCTCTGCGTGCCCTCTGAATCAAACACATTGTAAAAGTAAGCTAGATCTGTCAGTGGAATCGCAGGCAGACGCTGCTATGATTTGTGACCACTGGTCGTGCCAGTGACACGTAATATATTTTTCCCAAAATATCCACTAAAGCTTATCACAAGCACGATATTGCTATTGAATTTAAAATATTTTGTTGAATTCTTCCAGCATGATAAAATATGATTAATTCAGTTCGGATACTGTTATTTAGATTTCATATGCAATTACTATAGTGGTTTGCGAAATGTGGTTATAAGAGTACATAGTGAAGTGGTTCTCTTTGAGATAAACACCATTTTAAATTAAAGCATTAATGTTTTTTTCAGAAAAATCATTTCAATGATACCCTTTATATTTTATACTCACAATTTGAATTAACATTTAAAATTCAGTTGTATTTAAAAATATGTTGTACTACGGTCTATGTGATTTCCAAACGCATTGTTCTTTGGGAAAATATAATTAGAAATTGTGTGTATAATAGGGATGTTTGTGATGAACTGAAATTGATAAGGCTTAAAATAAATTGTATTTTTCTGCGGTTGGGTCATGGTATTGATTTTGAATTTCTCTTATTACCTCTCATGTATACCCATGGCTAGAAATACGTTATGTAAATATATTTCAACATTCAGTTCAATAAATATTCATCCTATTCATTGTAATTCTGAAATGAGAATGTCACAATACAATATTATCATTAACAAACAGTAAGAAGTGAAACATATTTTAATTACTACTAAACAAAATTATTTTTTCTCAGTAGTAATTAATTTTGTAAAAACTCATTTACATGCAATTTACTTTCACTTCGATACGCATTCAATAAAATGTTTACTTTCTAACCACTATTATCTAAACATATTTTACCATAAAATACTACTATTAAATAATAATTTAATTACTTGAAACACTAGTCAGGAAATCGTTAATTTTTATTTTGTACATTCTCGATAGAAGTTATTACAGTCAACTTGAAAATTGAGTGATTTCTTTCACCCACTTGTAAACGAGTGCGTAGTTATACTTTCTATAAGGCTACCCTTTTTTAAATATTTCAGTTGTAAAGATTGCAAGTTCAAACCAATCGTAAATGTTGATACTTGAACACTGATTCTTCAATTATTGGTGAAGAGTCGTTCCTGAATAAATTAAGTTCTAATTTAAATGTGAGATCCCGTGTTGCAGCCAATAGTCGTCTCTCTGCTTCTAAAAAGTGCCTGAATTTTCTAAACATATTTCACAAAACTCCCCGTTGTAGAAATAATCTTAACTACATAATTGAAAGTGTGATTCGATGTGGGCGTGTAGAAATATGACTCTGGAAATGAGTAACGAACATTGTGCAGTACAAATTTAAAAAGACATGCGGAAATTTAACTATGAAGAAAATATTGTCGCAGTGTCAATTCTATTTTAATTTAAGTCAAAAATAAATAATTAACCATCGCTGTGATGCTGATGCTTGAGCCATGTGCGCTCTGGTACGTGTTGTATCAAGAATGTGGGTTCGAATTTCACGTCATGCCTGGATGTTTTGCGTTGTGTCGTGGCAAGGTGTTCATTTTCAGAGCAAAAACTGGCTTAGTTTAGCTCTGACGGCACTGGCTGTGACAAACTGGCTTAGTTAAGCCAGTATTGCCGATGACTGCCGACTGACTGTAAGGTTAGAGGGTTCGAGTCCTGACAGTGGAGGATTTTCGACACTCACTCGTAAGATACCTTCCTTCGTCTAGTAGAATCTCTGTTTGGAAGAAAATTACAGTAACTCACTGCACTGGCTGGTGTCTTACTGGCGCAGATACCTGGAGAGAAAACCCGGAAGACGTGTGGGTCGGCGCCGGATCTAACTTTCGTCAGGGGAGGATCACCGTCACTTTCAGGGATATATCTTGTTTAACACTACCAACACAAAATAATAATTTAAATTATCAATTGACAGGACATTCACCTTTATCATATATGGTTATTTACGTATTGCCGGTAGGATTTGCAACAGTCACTAGTTGGTTGGAAGGTAGCAGCACAGTCGCTCCTTGTCTGTTTTTTTCCTATGGCTTTTTTCCCGCCGAGAGCCGGTTACCCTTTACGTACAAAACGGCATTTATTCAACCATACACTAGACACGCGAGTCCCTCTGTGACAACACATACATGAGAGACGGAGACAATCATGGCCAAGGCGGAACTCGAATCCGCGACCTGTCGGATCGAAGCTTGAGTCGGTACATACGTTTAGTCACCATGCCCATCCAGCTCGGAAGTGATATCGTAGGCTTCGGCGGCAACAGTCATGATCTGGGCTGTCCGGGACCGCGATATGTCGGACGAAATATCGGCACCTCAGCCTTCGACGCGGACAGCCCACATCAAGAAGAGAATTGCTTAGAGTAAAAAAACAATAACCTGGAGTACGAAGAGAGCTCAGATATTCAGCTGCAGGCGATTCACCCGGGCGGAGAGCGAGTTGCAAATAGTCTTGGCGGCGCGGCGCGGGTGGGCGGCGCCGTGGCCTCGAGGCGAAGCGAAGAGGCCGGCGACCATGTGAGCGCCGCCGGTTCGCCCGGGGCGGGGACGGGCGGGGGCGGGGACGGGGCGGGGACGGGGCGGGGGTGGGGCGGGGGTTGAGGTCAGGGGCGCGTCCTGGGGCGCGCAAACGGTCAGGCGACACCCCCGGCCCACGCGCCTTGGCCCGACCGGGGCTGCTGCGGCGTCAATCCAGCAAGTTAGGCCAAAGAGCGGCCCCCGCCCCCGGCCCCCCCCGCCCTCGCCGCCGTCGCGGCCCGCCCGCGTCACAGTTACCCTCTCCCCTCGCGCTTCCACTTCTCATGTCTTGTCCTTACCTTCCCACTCATTCCTTCCACCCTCTCTTTCTTCGTCTCTTCTATATTTTCTTCAATTTTTAGAGCCTCTCTCTTTTTTTCAATGCCGTTTTCCGTTTTTCTTTACATAATCGGTCTGTTTTTCTTTTCTTTATCTCCTATGAATCAGTTTCTTCTTCCCTCTCTTCTTTCGTGTTCTGTATTTTTTCTTCTTCTCCCTTAACCCTCTTGTTCGCTACTAAACCGCTTTTTTGCCCTTCTAACTTCCTCTACCACAATGTCCCTTGCAATGCCTTTTTCAAGTTTCCATCTCCTCCTTCTCTTTCATTTTCCCTTGCTTTTCACAGTTTCACAATCTCACCTTCCTTTTGTGGCACTTTTTCCTGTTGTTGCCCTCTTCTTTTGTCAATTTCCTTTGGCTCTCCTTTCCTTCCAGTATATTTTTTCTTTTGCCATTTCTATCTTATTCCCTCCCATTTTTTTCGTATTTGTCCTACCTGTATCTCCAGTAGTAAATACACCGTAACTATTTTGGTTTCTTCCCAGCATACAAAGTTATCGAGAATAATATTCAATGTAGAATTTCTGCAAGAGAAAATTGTGTAACGAAAATAATTTCATCGGATCATTGACCAAATATTAAATATTCGTATGTGAAATCGGTTTTAAATCCCTATTGTTTGCAGTGCGAACTATATATACATCACCAAATTCCAATGTTTAATCCATGCTTTTCATTGTCAAAATCAATTTTAAATTTTTTCGTGTTTCGTTTCTCGTATTTGAAAACTTGCTACAGGTATTTTGCGTTCACATGCCAGTATTGTAAGTATATTTCTCAACTAATCGTTTTTAAAACACTTAACTTTAAGGGAATTTGTTCTAAAAATTGAAAATATTGTGGCATTTGATGTGAATGCTGTTCACAACTCCGTTAATCTTTACGCTTCACGACGATGTATTGCATGGTAGATAATTAAAAAGCTGTAAAGAAAAATGGTTGTAATATGGTGACATAAATTCTTCGAAGTTACAAAAAAAGGCCAAAAAGGCAATATAATCCATTTAAAAAGAAGAAAGAGGTCATCCAACTTACGTAACTTCTTTGGTTTACGCATTTTCATGCACAAGGACGAGTTCCGAGAAGGTCCAGTTTGTCCAGCGGTGCAGTCGCACGTCGAAATGCGATCCTTCATCTCTCCGTCCACCTCATCCCCCACGACCGTCCCGCCCCGAAAAGAACACACGAACCACACCCAACCACGCGGTCATTTCAGCCCAAGGAGGCGACACTGCCAGCAACGCGACCCCCCGCTTTTTAGGATTTCCCGTAGCGGCAAAGACATCGGACTGTGTCTCCCAAAAGTTTGGACGCAGGGTGTCTTTGATGACAGGCGTCTCGCAGGCACCGCGCCATACACTACCGCTCGGCGCCAACCCACCCCACCCACGCCACGGGCCACACCACAGTAGACCCGACTTCACAATCACACCCCCGCCCTTCGACCAAGCCTCCAAACCATTGTTCTACCACTCAACCAACGCCAGCCATCGGAACTAAACACATTCGCTATCGCTCGCCCACCTATTCCACTCACCAACCCTTTCACCATAACATCACCCACCCATCTCACCTCATTCGCCTGCCGCCCGTCCAATCACCCACCCGCCCACTAAACACACCTGTCCAACCCTCCTCCACCCAGCACTCGCTCTACCATCCAACTTTCATTCGTCTGCCCGTCCACTCGCCAAAGCCGCCCACCCGCCAAAACGCACCGCCGCGAACACCCATCCATCCACCACACCCAACAAACCCACCCACCCACTCACCAACCCACACCACCCACACTCACCAACCAACCCATCCAACCGTAAACACTTACTTACCCAACCCCACCCACTCATACAACTCACACCCCGCCAAGCCACATCGTGTTCACGTCCCTCGCCAGCTTGCCGCTCTCCCCTCCCCCACCAAAGTCTCCCACTCACACCCACCATCCTCTCCACCCCCCACCCACTTCCTCAGACCGACTGCACGACCCACATCGCCGGCCTCGCCACCTCCCACTTCACGCGTCGCCCCTCCCCGCCCAGCCCCGTCTTCGCCTTGAGACGCGCAGCCGACTCCGCGGCTAGCGCCGAGTTATGAAAGCGAAATGCTCTCGCGTCCACGTCCCCGAGTTTTATGATTACCCTTGCGAGTGTTAATACTTTTCCAAAGCTCCCTTCCGGGCGGGTGGGGGTGCAGGGGGGATTGAGTCAGCTATTCCTATATTTATTAATTCTCCGGTCACATCAGCAAGAGAACTAATCCGAGTTGTGCGCCACGAAGCAGAATGCGAGGCGGTTCTTTTGCCGAGGGAAAGAAAGGGACGTCATACATCTGCTGTCACTTTAAGCGCGTTGTTACAACCGTTCTCGACGCCCTGGTTATTTTGAGCTACGTCGTCGCCGAGCGGAAGAAAAGAATGCCTTGCCAGGGGTGTACAAGACTTCTTTGGGCGTAGTTGGTGATCTTGCATCCGTCGGTTAAGTTATTTTATTTCTATGTAGGAGTTTTGCTCCAACTATGTCAGATTACAGAACGTGAGATATTATTTCTTTCAGAATAGTTTCATTTCACCTTCTCTTTGTTCGGACTCATCCCCCAGTGTTTACAAATATCCGTTAATTGATTCACATGGCGGCAATTAGAAGTTAAATTTCAATTTTAAAAACATATTCGTAATAGTTATTTCACGATTGCCACCAAGAAGCAATGTTTTGTCTGAATTGTCAGTATAAAACTTGGATCTTATCGCCGGCCTCGTTTCAACACAAGCTACGTAACCTCACGATTTGTGGAGTCGTAGGGTTTCTGAGTGAATAAAATTTACTCTTAATGGTATTTACTCTTGGGAAATACATAACAAATGTATGAACTTAGAGCATTGTTTGAATTCATAAAAATTGTACAATGAACAACGTTCATTTTCATTTTGTGAAGTGCGACGTAAGGAGAACGTTATTCACATAATTAAAAATAAACATTTTTCATTACTAATTTTTGTTTTAGTAGAATTCAGTATTAATTTTCTACTAAAACAAATGTATGATGTCAATACAAACGATGATTCCATAATAATTCATTTAAGGAGAATTATATATTTTATTACATGTATTGGATCCTTATGCGTGTTGCAAAACCACAATCAACAATTAACAAGTGACCAATGAAGCTAAGTTGTCACCGATTTGTTTTTGGATGACAACATTTTTTGTCGTACCAAAATTTTGTTTCGTTTTCATTTTTATCATTTGTTATTCATTACTTGGATTGTGTGCAACAACACAGTATCACACATTGTTTTGTTCATATAATTCTCTGCATAATACATGCTATTATTAATTATAAATTCAAAATGAAATGATCATAAGCACATTTAATCTTGGTTTCAAGACATTCACTAACTTTATTTTTTCTATGATTGGCTTTGGATAAATTTTAACCAAAGTTGATTGTCCAATACATATATTATATAAAAAAATATCTATTCCATTTCTAAATAACACACATTTTCAATCAGGCTTATTTCCCAGACATTTGTATAAATTGCTATTTTTTGGTTTTTATTTATTTTCTCATGCTAATGATCAACCTTCAAACTTATTGTAGGCTAAAATTGAATACTATTAATGACAACGTTTGTAATTTGTAGTTAAATAGAAGATCCCTCTCTAAACTGAAGATATTAGCAGGCGAATTCAAATGTGCATATCAGATGATTATGAATATTTGAATAAATGCTGGTCTAAAAAATGTATGGATGTCTTCCTCAAATAGTGTTTCTTTACATTTGCCATATTAACCTGTACTTTGAATCTCCTTTTTAAAACATGTTAAAATTGCTATTAGTAATTTTGCAATAAAAAGTTACTCTAAATTATTTTCTTCATTCTCGAGGATTATTGACACCAGACTCATTTTCGTAAAAGTTGCCCACTCCTTCACCCTCCTAATAAATTAATCATTATTGCATATGCAGTCTCTCATATTCAGTTAATCAGAATAGCACCACGTAACATAATTGTTGTCATCTCTTTAAAAGTCTTGCCTTCCTTCCGTATATTTAAATACATATAAAGTCAAAACCTTGAAAGGTAGACACATATCACATATGTTATAAAAAACACGTTCTAAACTTCCTTTCTAGACTTCGGACTATCCTCTATCGCCAGAACATTGTTCTTCTTAGTATCCGGTATAAGTTTAGCCTTCGAAATCGAACCTCTGTACGTCCTTTCAACTGAACCGTCCTCAATGGCGGGGATCTGTTTCTTCGATCTGGAGCCATCACCGTTTCGAGCACTCGATTTCACGTCCTCGATGGCAAACACCGCACTTTGTTCGGCGCGAGGAGGACACACGGCGGCGTCCTCGATGGGGAGGACGGAGCGGGCGAGGGCGGGTTGAGGACGGGGCCGAGGCCGGGGCCGGCGGCGTTCGCGGAGGCTGGGCCCCAGGGCTTCTCGCAGCCGCCGCTGCGCCGACTCCCGCACCGTTGCCGTTGGCGGCCCCGCCGCCGCCGCTGTCGCGTCGGGCCACTCGAGGTACGTCCTCGTGTCCATGAGGAAGCGCAGGTGGCGCGGCAGCGTGCGCCGCTCGAGCTGCCCCAGCTGGATGAGGATGAGGAAGGCTCGCGAGTCTTCGAAGCTGCGGTGGTTCGCCATGTCCAGCTCCCACTTGCACCACTGCGTGCAACGAACGCATACACTTCCAATAAAACACAGCGTCCCTTCGCGGTCACGAGAGGGGACAGTTGTCATCCAATAGGGAACTTCCATACTAAAAATTTAAGTTGTAACGAAGCTCGCGATTGGATGACAAAATTCCCCCTCCCTTTTCAGCTCGTGGCCTTGAAGGGATTCTCTGATTCAAACTCAGTATAAGGCTGGACGAGAATACATTAGCACGTATCATATAAAGGTACAACAATTATATTTGAAAGTTGTTTGCCAGTAGATGCGAAATCAATGACGAGTGGTCTACTCCAACCGTTAGATATCTTGAAAAATGTTGCAAGTGAACTTTTAATGAACGGAAGTTTTCTATTTTTTTAAACATTAATAAAAAGTGTTCCCCCTTAACTTCAATGGGAAAATAAATTGATGTCATTGGTTGATGTGACAACATATATCCAACCGGTCGACATGAATATTCGTAAGAATGAAGTAACGATTTAAATAGTTGAACTAAATAATTTTAATTATAAATACAGAATAATCATAGTAATATTTGATTTCCCGCTATGAATGTGCTATGATTCTAAGGATAAAACTATTAAGCACTCATCTCTTACGCCCTACACCTCTCTAATTAGAGTTCAGTTTTGGAAACAACTGAATATAAAACATGCAAGTAAATTGATGCCCGCTTGAAACATATGTTTCAAGAAATAGTATAGTAGTGAGCAGTCTACTCAGAAGGGGATGTTCTCATGACTCATGGGTTTTCATGTTGTATCTCCCGCACGAACGCTCAAATTTCAATATAATTAACATTTCAAATTACCACATTATCGGTTACATGAGATCCCATTGAAACACTGATCACATGAAATAAAATAGAAATGAACATTTTACTCAGGAAAGTATTAATTCAACACCAACCACTTTTTAACTGTTACTTAGACTTTTATTCAATTCTCTATCAGCATTATTTTTGTTTCATGCACAAATTTGCTCAAATTCTTTTTATCTGATTCTCCTCAGAATATAACTTCATATTACAATAATTATTGCAAATTAATTAAGCGTTCGAATTTTAATTCAATTTTGTTTCGATTTACGAATTCTAATCAGTTAAGTATTTAATGTATCAAATTTGGTGTAAAATACGGCTTTCTTTAAAAGTCATCCAAAGAATAGGATACAGTTTTCTTATTTCAACGTTTAATGAAAAGATAAAGGACGGAAACATTACAGGAAGAGAAATGGGAGAACACAAAACAAAGCAATCAAATTTTAATCTTTCTTGATTATCTTAAAGTGAAGAGAATTATCTTGCGTTGAAACAAGTTTCTTTATATAAGACTGCATGTAACAACGACTATCTCACTCTCGATAAGGTCAAGACGTATTTTCAGCGTGGAAAAATTACTCCAATTATATTGTCATTGCAAGCAGGAAACTCGCACAGCGGAAGCAGTATACAATGAGTTATTATGCGAATAGAAATCTTTTGTTAACATGCTTTGGATTATTTCTACGACCTTAAAAAATATTACATAACAAAATAAAATTTCTGAATGCTTTTGAAACTGGCAGTGAAACACCACCATTTTAAATAGTTTTGCACTAAATTGAGATTTTTTAATTGAGATCAATGTTTGTGATTTTATATATGTTGGTGTGTGTGTATTAGAAGTAAATACCATTCATAAAAATTAAATTGGTTAAATTGACCTGAATTAATTGTATTAAAACAGGAGCCATCACTTGAAATACTCTAAAGTAGCATCACTTTGAATAATGTCGAATCAAACCTCCGAGTTTAATTATTTTCTACACAAAATTGAAGGGTTAGAATAAATCCTAAAACGTATGGCAGACAGTTGTACTAACACTGCAAGACAGTTTGCTATTTCTGCGGACAGAAACAAACGCATGTGAAGAATGACAGCAGTTCTGTTTCATTTCAATGCAAAACAATAAACAGTTATGCAGAAAAATCCTGCCGAAACAAGGTTAATTTGAAGTAGTTTTGCATCCAAATTTGTACTCAGAAATATCTAGTACTATCCATTAGTGAGACGAATCATGAATGTAATCAATATCATCTTAGTGTTATTTATTTTGCATTGATTAATAGGCAACCGCAGAAGAAAATACGATAAGTCATAAAAAGTTTCAGAGAAGAGACGAATTCCTAAACTGTATTTATTGTTATCACACGCAATGATATGTAAAACATTCGTTTCTTATTAAATCTAAAGTTAAATCTTTGTTCTTTAACCTTTATCTTTTGATTCTCCCATAGACGTTTTTATGGGAAGGACAGAGAGGAAAATATAGTATTGTTATGAAAACTTTTTTGCGAACGCTTAATTTTATAAAATTTGTCTTGAAATATTCAATTGACGTAATTTTTAAATAATTGATAATTAACAAATGAAGTAACTTTTCAGTTAAATTTATATTAAAAGTAACATGAAAAATGGTTTTACTCAGGATGTTAAAGCCGCTTCATAATGATAAGACAGGCGTTTAAACAATTATTTATAATTTGCGGGAGATATAACTTTTAACTAATTTCGTGCGTCTTTCGAGCAGAGATGAACTCTCGTTGGCATTCCGTGAAGCGTCGTTGGAAACTATTCAACCTGACGTAAGCAACCATGCTGTACTGTTTTTTTAAAAACGTGTTTTATTCAATCAAATAGAATATAATCAAATCAAATATTACATACAACGAAATATTACCGATATAATAACTCATTCCCCCCTTATGTTCCATCGAGATTTTTAACGATATTGAGTAAAGTATATCAGTTAAGATTAGGAAATAAATACCATAAATTAAAGAAAATAAAATAAAATAAATAAAATAATTAATAAAGTAAATAAAATAATTAATAAAGTAAATAAAATAATTAATAAAGTAAATAAAGTGGACGGAGTGGAAGAAAGCCCAAGTCTGTTGTTGGGTTGAGGCCGACCTTGCTGGAGACGAAGTGCTGCGAGAGCACGACGACGACGCGCCGGCTGCGCTCGATGGCGCGCGCGATGTTGTCGACGATGAGGGAGCCCAGGGCGAAGTCGCGCTCGTGCAGGCACAGGCGGTAGCGCGCGGGCGGCGCCTCCAGCAGCGGGGCCAGCGTGCGCAGCACCCACGACCGGTCGCCCCCGCTGCGCACGCACACCACGCACAGAGATAGGAAATTATAGCGATTTGCTAAGGTAGCGGACGAAACGCTGAAAAAATAGTAATTGTGTGTTTGACGGTCGTGGAAATATAGTTTTGAATGTTTTCTGTCTGGGAAAATCGATCGCAAGCTGAGAAATCACACACAAAGGGCGAAATGGTCGTAAATCTACGATATAATTCCATAATTGTATGTTTTGGTTTCCTTTGTGTTCGCTCTATAACTAGGGATGCAACGGCGTCAACTACACATCGATTTTTGAATATATATAATTTGAGTGGCCGTGTTTATTAATTTACAATGAAGATTTAGTTGACAGAACAAAGTAAAAATAATAAACTGATTCTAACAGCCTGAGCCCTCAGGGTTTCAGGATCCCGTATGAAGAATTTTCTAAACAAATGCTACAAAATGGTAAATCTCAATTTTTTTATGCTAAAAGCAATACGGCCTTGTTGGAATGTTCTGGTTAGTGGAATAAGTTTAGGGAAACCAATTTCAGGTTGCTGCTATATATTAAAGGAGACGACGATAATATATTTCAGATCCGCTGGATATAAACATCTCGTTGGACGTTAAATAACCTGACAAGTATCTTGCTACTGGTACAAAACTTATCAACGCTCTTTTGTGACACTTCCTCTAAGCAGATCGTACAGATCTCGCTCACACTCTATTTAGATGAAATACTTTTTGGATTTTCGTATTATTAAACAATTATATCACGTGCGTTTTTTTTCATTGCAACTGAACCAAAGCATGTATACTTAGTACCCTAATTACTCGTTGAATACGTAACGTGAAGAAGAATCAGCAAAGAGACACAAGAAATATCTTCCTTTCGTGATGAATCATGATAACAGGGATTCCCGTAATGTTACATTTGCAAATGGCGATCAGGTACAAAAAAGTAGTAGGTATTTTTGTTGACACAAAAGTACCTCCTCCATTGCAATGACATTCCTCACGAGCGTATGTGACCGTTTCAATGCAACCGGAACTTCGGTCGAGCAATGTCACTGGCTTGTCCGAATCGCTCTCGCTCGTGCCATAAGTAGAAACCGAGTGTATTCCATAACTCTATAAGTTATGGCGCACCCAATAAGTGAATCTGAATCATTAAAATATGTACGAAAAGTATTGAATGTACCACGGCAGTTAACTAGTTCTAATGGCCTCGGTCATAAAAAGTCCTCGTCCTACGGGCTTCGGTATTTTTGTCGACGCTCGATCATTAAACGCCCTTGGAGCATAAATATTTTAGATAAGGTTTGTGGTTGATACCTCCTGGATCCTTCATCATCATGGATTTGTATAATATCTCTGCTGCCTCCAAGGAATTTGTCAAAACTCCCTTTACAATTAGTACGTATAAATATATTTACCTTCCATTCCATGTCTTGTTCTCTGCTTTTGCCTGCTTTTCATGCTGTATTTGAAAATTACAAGTATCTTATAATTCTTGTTGATTACTTATTCAATAGAATATTGGAAGTCCGGAAACATCGACAATCTATTTTGAAAGACAAATTAAAGAACAGAATTAAGAAATCTATTTGTTATCAAAAACGCATTGTAAAGAAGAAATTCACATTTAAACATAAACATTTTAATTTATTTAAAAAGCAGTATTACAAGTTAACCAAAAAACACAATTCTCCATTTTTGTAGAGTCATTAATTTAATATAACTTTAAATCATTATATAATATATTATTTTTCTAGGTTATTAGTTTGAAAATGTGCGTTTTTTTTTTCTTTAGTATAAACTATTTAATTCACCAAAATATTTTCTATCAAGCAACTCTACAACATAAATTACATATAACTTTTTTTTATTTTGTCTACATCTTTAGTAACTTTTTGAAATCGTTGGTTATCAATGAAATAAACGTAGCACATTCCACTAACTGACGAATTATGCTTTCAGAAGACACAATAACATGTACGTGAAACTTTAATTACTCATTTCCCCCCAAAATTATGGAAAAACTAGATAGGTTTTACCCCTCTCAGGATTTAGCGTTCATTATGAGCCAACGTATTTCTTTCAAATATATTAAAATCAAATTTCACATCACAAACACAAGAGCGATGAAAGCAACGTCTCGTGTCAAAAGCTCCACTTAAATTAGAATACAGCAATAAAATCTATTAAAAGCACGCATACATAAAGCGAGTGTACTAAAGAGCTTCATCTGACGGCTTTAAGTAGTGCCCTGCCTCTCCCCAATTGCGATTAGTTTCCACAAGGTTATTTCTCATGCTGCCTTTCTAGGAAAACCACAAAGAAACAATGTAGGATAACCAACCATTCGAATCAACTGCTATGTTGTTTAAGGAATTTACAACGCGACATTCATGGTTCCAGTACTTCATTTTTTCCAATAGGAAATGTTAGGGCATTGGCTCCCTGATACATTAATCAATCATGGGCTCTGGGTGTGGCGAAGTTCTCAACAACTCGATAACGTCGGGAGTTTCCTATGCCAATAGGTGGTTTTGTCGTTAATTGGTTTTTACGTTGGGCGTTAACATAAATTGACTTGTAGCAAATTTTCAGATGTCGAGATTTAGAATAAAGCTTAGTGAGAAAGAAAGTGAGGCAGCACCGTTTTCCTTATAGTCCGTGAGAGAGCATAAGGAAATGTCAGCGATTGCACAATGTTTTATAATCTGTACCCGGAAACTCTAAGCTCACCAAAATATTTCTTCTGGACCATATTCTCTTCTGGATACGTTGGTTTTCTGGATACTTTGGTTCACTGTAATATATGCATTATACACATAGAGTTTCAGACGTGGCGACATGAAACTATTTTTCCTTTGGAAGATTTGGTATCGCTAGTGCTCACTTGTTCTAGTCCGGCAAACAAATGGCATTCGTTCTGGTTTAATCTTTGTTATGATCATCATTATCTGGTCTTTTCGGAAATACATTGGAGGAATGGTTTTGATGAATCGGTGATGACTGGTGATGATATTAATATGATTTAGATGATGAAATCGCGAAGGTGGAATGATAGTCTAGGAATTCAAACACATTAATGAGATTAGATTGTTCACCATTATTTTCCATATAGAACGGCTTGAATTTAGGTCTTTCTAAAATAGTAACACATTTGCTAATTCATTGTTAGTATCGCCTTTGATAAACAACCGCGAAATCATGATAACGAGAAACCTGCTTTTTTTTTAAATTCGATAATTGTGTGTATTCTTGTATTCCTATTCTGTGACTTTGCAACTTTCGGTGCCTACTGACGTTGCCCACTTCCCTATTTAATGAAGCATAATCTGAAAGGTTTAACCACCTTTCAGACTATCCATATATATATGGATATGGAAAAACGAAACCTGGAAGAAACTACTGCATCAAACAGGGACTCCAGTGTGACTTTTATTATCGTGCCGCGATAGTGAAAAATTCTGCTCGGCCGACTGGCCCTGCTCGTCGAGGAACTGTGCATTGAACTCCCCTGAGAATGCTGCAGACGGGAGGTTTTCAAGTCATAGCTCTGCAAAAGGCATGCTTTTCAGTCTTGATGATTAGTTGGTTTGTGATGGCACGCTCCAAGTTCACTCTCAAACACGAAGCGTTTGTGTACTACATATACGTAAAATGCGTTATGTGCGTTGTGTGCTGAAGCTATTCTTCCAAATGTTGACAAAAGAAAAGCATAATTATTAGCACTTATAGCAGACGAACCCACCTTCCCCTTTTACTGACCGTTCTGTCTCTTTTTCCCCGACGTTCATTGTTTTAACTTGGTTTGCCGACGCTAGTTCCTGCATGACCGGCATATTTATAAAACGCTCACACGGTATTGTGCATAAACATAGCTGGTTCGCCATCGTAACGCCATCTCGACACATTCTTGGCTATTCGGGATGAGCAGCGTCTCGGTCAATTGGGCTGACGTTTCGGCCATCTTGCTGTAGCGTTCTTCAAAGCTATCTGCGCCAGAGCTGTACTAAGCTATACTCCGGAAGCCGTATAGCTCTGAAGACGGCCACAGCAAGAGCCGAACATGTAGCCACAATTACCGAGTCGCGCTCATCCCGGCTAGCCGAGGAATGCTCAAAGCTCACAGTATAGCTCTGAAGAAGGCCACAAGCAGAAGGCCGAAACTTAGCACAATTGCACCCGAGACGCGGCTCATCCCGGATAGCCGAGAAATGCTCAAAGCTCAGCAGTATAGCTCTGAAGAAGGCCACAGCCAAGAAGGCTGAAAGTTAGCACAATTGACCAGTCGCAAACTCATCCCGGATAGCCCGAGGAATGCCTCAAAGCTCAGCAGTATAGCCGAAGAAGCCAACAAAGCAAGAGGCCGAAACGTTTGAGCACAATTGACCGAGACGCGGCTCAAATCCCGGATAGCGAGAATGCTCAAAGCCTTCAGCAGTATAGCTCTGAAAGGACCACAGCAAGAAAGCCGAAACGTTAGCCACAATTGACCGAGTCCGCCGGCTCATCCCGGATAGCCGAGAATGCCCTCAAAGCTCCAGCAGTATAGCTCTGAAGAAGCCCACAGCAAGAAGGCCGAAAAACGTTTAGCACAATTGACCGGAGACCGCGGCTCATCCCGGCATAGCCCGAAATGCTCAAAGCTTAGCAGTATAGCTCTGCAAGAAAGCCACAGCAAAGCAAGGCCGAAATCGTTTAGCAAAAGTTGACCGAGACCGCGGCTCACCCCGAAAGCCAAAGAAAGTATGAACTTCCGGCCGCAGAAGCCCACAAAGCCCTTATTAAATCGAAGCTACATTAGCAATCGTGTAGAAAGAGCCGACCCGCAACGCACCGCCAGCCTGTTAAGCAGACGAAGGCGTCGTGAGCGTAGTGCTGCCTCGGTCGTCGCCCTGCCTGGCGATGCGGGAAGAGGGCAGCGCTGTAGGCGATCTCGCGCGTACAGGCTAGGCCGCGGCGGCGCGGTCGGCCGGCGAAGCCAGCGCCGCACGCCGCCAGAGCGGCAGCGCCACGGCCAGCCGCGCCACGCGTGGGCGGGCGGGGCGCGCCCGCACGCCGCTTCGAAGCCGCGCGCCTCCGCCAGGAGGCACGCCCGCCTCCTGCGGCCACGTGCAGCGCAAGCCGCCCTCCGCTGTTGGCACGCGCCCCGACTGCAGCCGCCCAGCGCGCCCACCTGGCCACCCACGGAGCTCAGCCACACTCGTGCTGTCTGTCAGTCTGTCTTTCTCTACTCTCTCTCTCTTCTCTCTCTCTCTCTCTCTCTCTCTCTCTCTCTCTCTCTCTCTCTCTCTCTCCCCCCCCTCTCTCTCTCCCTACTCTCTCTCTCCCTTCCCTCTCTCTCTCGCTCCCTCTCTCTCTACTCTCGCCTCCCTCGTGTCTCTCCCTCCCTCTCTCTCTCTCCCTCCCTCTGTCTCTCCCCCTCTCTCGCTCCCTCCCGTCTCTCTCTCTCTCCCTCCCTCTTGTCTCTCCCTCCCCTCTCTCTCTCTCTTCCCTCCCCTCTGCTCCCCTCCCTCTCTCTCTCTCTCGCCCTCCCTCTGTCTCTCCTCGGTCTCTCCCTCTGTCTCTGCCCTCTGTCTTCTCCTCTGTCTCTCCCTCTGTCTCTTCCCTCTGTCTCTCTCTGTCTCTCTCTGTCTCTCTCTGTCCTCTCTCGGTCTCTCTCTCTGTCTCTCTCTCTGTCTCTCTCTCTGTCCTCTCTGTCTGTCTCTCTCTGTCTGTCCTCTCTCTGTCTCTCTCTCTGAGTCTCGTCTCTCTTCTCTCTCTGTCTCTCTCTGTTTCTCTCTTCTGGTCTCTCTGTCTCTGTCTCTCTCTGTCTACTCAGTTCTCTGATCTCTCTCCCTGTGTCTCTCTCTTCTCTCTCTTTTCTCTGTCTCTTTCTCTCTTTCTTCTCTCTCTTTTCTCTTCTCCTTTCTCTCTCTCTTTCTCCTCTTTCTCTCTCTCTTCTCTCTCGCGCTTTCGTCTCTCTCTCGCTCTCTCTACTGTCGCCTCTACAAGTGAGCTTCAGGCCATAGCTGAAGTAAGTGGCCAAGAAAGCGGATACTAAACCAGTACAGTGTATTGGGCCAGAAAAAAAGAAAGGTTTGGTCGACTGGATTGCAGTTGTGAGGCGTAGAATAGAGAAAGTCTAAGAATGATTGAGATTAAATTAAAACATGTTTTATTATTTGTATGAAATGGAGCTTCATTGAATTGGTTGGATTTTCTTGAAACCTTGAAGGATCAAACTGCAATTAATTGTTCGCTGCTGCAATTGGATTGGACATGCGTTAACGCTGCGTAGGACCGGTGACGGGCATCGTGCGCCTCCACGTCCACCACGTGCCGCCGACTACAGAGTCCCCAGCGGCCCAATTGCCACACACTAAGCTAAGGCTCTCCTGCTCAGAAAAAGGCCTTCAAAAAAAGTGAGGAACGCGAAATGGATCCAAGAAACGATACTAACCATTACAGAGAATGAGTGGAAAGCGTTGAAAAATGCGTTTGACTGTTTGATACAGCGTTTGTCACGTTAGATTAAGGAAGGCCGAAAAGTACAAGTGAATTGGTTGAATTGGATGCAAAATATTAAATTGGAGTTGTTTGAATTTATGAAATTAGACCTGAATTAAATTAAATGGGTTGTGAATAGATAGTAGTTACTCTGAGGTTTTAGCACGTCGCCTGCTGCCAAATGGTTTATGCCAGGGGAACCGGCCAGTGATGAGAAGAAAGTGGATCGAAAAGCCACACATTCAAGAAGTTAAAAACCACTAGAGTATATAGCTGACGCGAAGGGATCTAAAAGGTTTGACTGTTTGATCTCTTTCTGTCAAATAAGGAGGGTCAGAACGAAGTGCGACTGAATGTTTTGGATCGAATTTGAATTTTAATTGGAACAAATCGTATTGAATTAAATGCCACATGGTTCATTTCCGGCGGCGACGTGCAGCGCAACACCTCCTGTCGGGCACGCCCACCGACTCCAGCGCCCAGCGCACCTGCCTGCCAATGTGAAAACTCAGCACATTTTGGCGCGTGCAAAGAAAGAACGGAACTGAAAAATTGTAGAGTTCTTACAAGCAACCAAACTGACGCCAAAGTCGAGCATCTTTCAGGAGCACTCAAACACTTTAAGAAAGTAGACGTGACAGATTTAATGGATTTATGTCTCCCTCCGCTTGATATCTTTCAATTTGCTTCCAATGTGTTTGGTACTGCCGAAAGGAAATGCCTTGCAAATAGCCTCCAGTTGTAGGGGAAGATAAACTTAATGAATAATGTCAAAGTAATGAATTTTGGACTGCTTCGCTTCTTGTAAGCAAACTCCTCAATTGTTATTTATCACAAAATTTATTAAAATAGTGTGCATCCCACGATTGTAAACGATGCATCCTAGCGACATTAGCAGCATTATCAATTTAAATATTTTATTGAAAAAAGGATCCCGTGCCTTATTTATTATAGGAGCGTTAGGGCTTGCAAGCTTCTAGAATTTACAGCACACAGGTCTGAGTAGCGCTCCCCGTCGCTCGACTTTCGAGGTTAGCAGCGCGGGCGCGTGTCTCACCTCGCATAGCCGCAGTCCGCCGCAGTCGAGCAGGTTGTCGTCGAGCACGAACCCTGCGGACGCGCCGGACAGAGACTCGTTCATGCTTTCGACAGCGCCACGATGGCGTTCAGCGACAGGTTCACGTCCCCTCCGCCCACGCCGACACCGCAGTCTGCGCAGCAATTAGAGCTTCCTCATCATCGCCGAGACCTCTCTCGTAATTTTGAAATGTAAAAAGTACCATTATTAAATTTAAATTATTATTAATTTTATAGGAGATAGAACACACAAAAAAACATTTCAGTGTGAAAGTGTTAATTTTTTTTCTTATATGTTTTTCTCGTGTAATTTAAATTAAAATTATGTCCGATGAAAGAGCTAATTATTTCAAAATCTGAGAATTTTGAAAGAGTGAAAAACGACAAAACCGTTAATATGATCAAGCTGCATTTTGCAGAATTATGATTTTTATTTTGTGATAACTTTAAGCCACCACCCGCTTTTCTTTCGCCATATTTTTAAACTCATACACTGTAATCGAAACAAACACATGCCTTGTAATAGAATCAGATGAAAATCAGTGACATTTTAATCACATGGAAATACATTCAGTATCATCCCACTAAGCAATATTTTTCATTATTCAGTTCCAATCTCTGCAGTGTTGGTATGGAATAGCTCCAGAATTTTCCACCGTCACAAACGCATTTTGCGGACAGATCAGCGACCCAGATGTCACACCCTCGTATGAGGCGGGCCACTCGGTGAACACATTCCGCGACAAGTCGACCCACCCTAAGTTGCCCGTCCCTCCAGCCAGTGTTCCGCGAGAAGTGCCTCCATCATGTTCCTGAGAGCCGGTAGGTTCTCTAGCGCCTTTCGACAAAGTTCCCGGAGCTGGTGGAATTCCGACTCTTGCACGACTAAGACTATTTTTGGCTCTGTATGTTCTCCTCGCCCAATTTAAATTAGAATACCATTAATAGATTAAAAACCATGCAATAATAAAAAATCTTAGGGGTTTTGAAACAAGAAAATCGACATAAACGTGAAACTGCATCATACTGCATTTTGCAGCAATTTTCATTATATTTCGCTCTGGAACTCGTAGAATCAAAATTCCTTCCAAGGGCACATTTTAACTTATATGACTCTAATGCAAAACCATCCTCAGAGTCCGAGTCGAAATCAGGTGGCATTTGGACCATGTGAATACCTCAGGATCATCCCCATTGAGCAATATCGTTCATAGACAGATCCAACCTCTGCCAACGCGTGGCTATAAAGCTTCCCAAGATTTTCCCACGTCTTCAAAGAGTTTTCGACAAATCCAGGCGACTCCATGTCACACCCTCGGATGAGCGGCCTTTCGGCTAAACACATTCTGCGGACAAGTCGACCACCCTGAGTGCCTTTCCCTCCAGCCAGTGATTCGGGGAAGTGCCTCCATAGTTCCTGGAGAGCACGAGTTACCTCTAGCGCTCTTCGACAATTCCCGGGCTGGTGAGTTCCGCACTCTGCGACCGCTATAGTTATTTTAGGCCATTCTGAATGTTTCTACTTTTCCGCCCCCAATTTTAAATTAAAATATAACTTTCATTAGATTAAATGGTGGCAATATTACAAATGTACGGTTGACACAGCGGAAATCGACTAAACCGCTGAACTGGTCATTACTAAATTTTTGAATAATTATCATTTATTTCGCTGCAGACTGCTTGAATCCAAGAAATTCCTTCCAGTTGCGCTTACTACTATTAACTTAGTTTACTCTAATGCAAAACGCATAAACCTCAGAGTCGAGTCGAAATCAGTGGCATTTGGGCAACCAGTGAATACCTCAGCAATCATGCCCATTGCAGCAATATCGTTCATAGACAAGATCCAATTTCTTCACGGTGCGTAGTTTGAGGTCTCCCAAAGCATTTTCCACCGTCCTTCAACGAGTTTGCGATTAGATCCAGCGACCCCATGTAACACCCTCGTATGACGGCCACTCCGGTGAAAACATTCATCTCTCTCTT
>BOPP01000068.1:2275576-2287523 GCA_017312745.1 Gryllus bimaculatus | reverse complement strand
CTCTCTCTCTTTCTCTCTCTCTTTCTCTCTCTCTTTCTCTCTATTTCTCTCTCTTTCTCTCTCTTTCGATCTACAAGTGACTTCAGGTATGGTGAAGTAAGTGGATCCAAGAACGGATCTAACCATTACAGTGTAGTGGGTGGAAAGAGATAAAGGCTTACTTGACTGGATTGATTTATCACGCTAAATAGAGAAAGTCTCCGAATGAATGGGATTGAATTGATAATGTTTTAATAATTGGAATGAAATGGACGCCATTGAATTGAATTGAATTGCCCTGAAATTGAAGGATTAGGAGATTATATCGTGTTGAATTGCAGGAAGCGTATCCATGCTGCTTGAAGGATGTGGATTCAAGAACGGATCTAACCGTTACAGTGCTGTGGGCAGAAAGAGATAAAGGTTTGGTCGCCTGGATTCATTTGTGAGGCTGGATGGGGAATGTCCCTGATTGAATGGGATTGAATTGAACATGTTTTAGTAATTGGATTGAAATGGACTTCAATGAATTGGATTGAATTGCCTTGAAATTGAAGGATTAGACTGAATTACAAGATTAAATCGTGTTGAATTACATGGGACATAGTTCACGCTGCGAGGGCGGTGACGAGCAGCGTAGAACCTCCGCGTTGGCCACCCGCCCCGACTACAGCGCTCACCGCGCCCACCTGCCTCACCACCAAGCTAAGCACTCCCGCTCTGCAAATGGCTTGGAGGATGTGGATCCAAGAGCGATGCCTACCATTACAGTGTTGTGGGAGGGAAGACATAAAAAGGGTTCGACAGAATTGATATCTCTCAGGCTAGGAAGGGAAAGTCACAGCTTGAATGGGATTGAATTGACCACGTTCGAATAACTGTATTCTATCGAACTGTATTGAATTGAAGTGGATTGCATTGAATTTGATGATTATACTGAAGTGCATTAAATCGTGTTGAATTAGATTGGACACAGTTTATCTTGCGGCGATGACGTGCATCGCAACGCCTCCGCCTTGGTCACGCGCCACCTCTCCGACGCGCACAGCTGCCAAACCACGAAGCTAAGCACTCTCGCTTTGCAAGAGGCTTCAAGCAGGGAACCGCAATGTATCAAAAAGCTATCCATTGTAGGAGGTTTTACCAATACCTGCAATGGTCTGGAAGAGATGGGAAATGGTGTGCCTGGATTTGTCTTTATCTGGCTGGATGTGATGGTCAGAAGTGGCATGGGATTCAATCGAGTTGGACTGAGATGTATTGAATTGAAATTTATTGAATTGGATTTGATTGATTAGATTAAATCGTGATGAATTATATGGTACATAGTTCACTTTGAGGCAGGGAGGCTAAGCACTTTCGCTTTGCAAATGGTTTCAAGAAGGGTTCGTCAGCGAATGAGAAGGAAGTATCCTATTAGAGAAGTTCCAACTTACATGACTCGAAGGGATGAACAAGGGTGTGACTGATATGATATTTTTCTCGCTAGATAAGGAGGGTCGGAACTTGAGTTAGATCGAATTGATTTGTAACCAATTGAATTTCAATGGACTAAATCGGGTTGCATTATATTGGACACTTTCCGGCGGCGACGTTCAGCGTAACGCCTCCGCGCTCGCCATGCGCACTGGCTGCACCACCCATCGCGCCCACATGCCACCGACGAAACCCAGCCCATTTCCGTTGTGCAAATGAAAAGAGTGGTATCTCAGAAATTGAAGTGTTCCTTACAAGAACCACACTAGTCCAATATCAAGATTTTTCAGGACGAGCCGGGAATGTCATAGCGTGGACACGCGAATTAATGGTTTATGATTTTTCCTCGCCTTATATATTTTAATGTGTATGGCACTTTTCCGAAGGGAAATTTCTCTACAGATAGCGCCTGAAGTAGGGAATAACTTGGTGAAATACGTCAAAATATGGATTTTTTGACTTCTTCTTAGGAACCCCTCAATTGTTATTTATAAAATAATGTATTAAAATATTTGTATCACACGATGATAAATGATGCAACCTAGTACATTGGAGCATTAGCAATGTAAATATTTTATTGAGAAAAGGAACCCGTAGCTTATTTTATTATGGAGGTTAGGGCCTTGCCAAGTTCTAAATTTGACAGCTCACATCGTGTACGCTCCCGCCGCTCGACTTAGGAGGATAGAAGCGTGGGCGTTTCTCACCTCGGCATGCCGCAGTCGGCGCAGTCGAGCAGGTTGTCGTCGAGCACGACCCTGCGGACGCGCGACAGAGACTCGGTCATGGCTTCCGACAGCGCCACGATGGCGTTCAGCGACAGGTTCACGTCCTCCGCCCACGCCGACACCGCAGTCTACGCACGCAATTAGAACTTCTATCAGCGCATAACTCTCTCTCATGATTTAAAATCTAAAAATTTCCATTATTAAATTTGAATTATTAATCATGGTTTGGATATAAACACACGAAAACCATTTCAGTTGAAATTCTGGTAGTTACTAGATATTTTTTCTCTTTATGTTTCTTTCTCATTCAATTGACTGAATTGATTCAGATTGAAAGAGTAACATTATTACAAAATCTGAGAGATTTTGAAAGTGTGAAACGACAAAATCGTAATATAATCAAACTTCATTTTGCAAAATTATGATTTTTATTTTGTGATAGAATTTAGCCACTAATCCTTTCCTTTCGCCATATTCTTAACTCATACACTGTAATGGAAACAAAAATTTTAGAGTGTGTCTCAGAGTCAGAATCAAAGTGGAAATCAGTGCTATTTGAAGCACTAAAAACATCAGTATCATCATACTAAGCAATATTGTTCATAGACAGATCCAATTTCTGCAGTGTGGTATCGAGTCTCTCAATATTCTCCATCGTCTTCAAACAGATTGCGACTGATCCAACAACCCCATGTCACACCCTCGGATGAGCGACCACATTCGGTGAACACATTCTCGGACAAGTCCACCACAATGAAGCGCCGTCCCTCCAGCCAGTGTCCGGGAAGTGCGCCATCATGTTGCTGGAGAGTCGGAGCTCCTCCAGCGCCCTTCGACAAGTTCCCGGCGCTAGTAGAGTTTTGACTCTGCACGACTATGACTATTTTGTCTCTGTATGTTTCTTTCTCGCCCAATTTAAATTAAATATGGCATTAATAGATTAAAATGGTGGCTATAATACAAAATCTTAGGAGTTTTGAAACAGAGAATCGACATAACCGTGAACTGATTATACTACATTTGCACAATTTTCATTTTTATTTCGCTGTGGACTGTAGATCCAAAGCCATTCCATTGGCTACATTATTAACTTATTTACTCTAATGCAAAACGCATACCTCACAGTCGGTGTCGAAATAGGTGGCATTTGGACCAGAGAAAACTCAGGATCGTCCCATTGAGCTATGTCGTTCATAGATAAATACAACCTCTGCACAGTGGTTTTGAGTCTCCCGAGATTTTCCACCATCTTCAAAGAGTTTTGCGACAGATCCAACGACCCAATGTCGCACCCTCGGATGAGTGGCCACTCGGTGAACACATTCTCGGACAAGTCGACTACCCTGAGTTGCCTTCCCTCCAGCCAGTGGCCGGGGAAGTGCTTCCATCATGTTCCTGGAGAGTCGGAGCTCCTCCAGCGCCCTTCAACAAGTTCCCGGGGCTGGTGGAGTTCCGACTCTGCACGACTATGGCTATTTTTGGCTCTGAATGATTCTCTCTCGCCCAATTTAAATTACATATGGCATTAATAGGTTAAAATGATGGCAATAATAGAAACTCTTAGGGGTTTTGAAACAGAGAATCGACATAAACGTGAACTGATCATACTGCATTTTGCAGAATTTTCATTATTATTTCGCTCTGGACTGTAGATCAAAATTCCTTCCAGGGGCTACGTTTTTAACTTATATACTCTAATGCAAAACGAATATCTCAGAGTCTGAGTCGAAATCAGGGGCATTTGGACCACAGAAAACCTCAAGATCGTCCTACTGAGCAATATCGTTCATAGACAGATCCAACCTCTGTACGGTGGTATTGAGTCTCCCGAAATTTTCCACCGCCTTCAACGAGTTTTGCGACAAATCCAGTGACCCAATGTCACATCCTCGGATGAGCGGCCACTCGATGAACACATTCTCAGATACCCTGAGTTGCCGTCCCTCCAGCCAGTGGCCGGGGAAGTGCTCCATCATGTTCCTGGAGAGTCGGAGCTCCTCCAGCGCCCTTCGACAAGTTCCCGGGGCTGGTGGAGTTCCGACTCTGCACGACTATGACTATTTTTGGCTCTGAATGATTCTCTTTCGCCCAATTTAAATTAAATATAACTTTATTAGATTAAAATGGTGGCAATATTACAAAATCGTAACGGGTTTTTGACACAGGGAATCGACTATAACCGCTGAACTGGTTCATTACTAAATTTTGAATAATTATCATTTTTATTTCGCTGCAGACTGTTGAATCCAAGAATTCCTTCCAGTTGGCTTACATTATTAACTTATTTACTCTAATGCAGAAAACGCAATACCTCAAGTCCGAGTCGAAATCAGTGGCATTTGGGCAACCAGGAATACCTCAGAATGCCTCATTGAGCAATATCGTTCATAGACAAGATCCAATTTCTTCACGGTGCGTAGTTGAGGTCTCCCAAGCATTTTCCACCGTCCTTCACGAGTTTTGCGATTAGATCCAGCGAACCCCATGTAACACACTCGTATGAGCGGCCACTCGGTGAAACATTCTCGGACAGTCCGACCACCCTGAGTTGCCTTCCCTCAGCCAGTGTCCGGGGAAGTGCTCCACATGTTCGCAGAGGCGTCGCTTCTCCAGTGCCCGGGAACTTGCCGAAGGGCGAGGGCCGGCTGTCGCCGTCGTGGAAGCGCACGCGCGTGCGGCTGAGATCGAGCACGCGTAGGTGCGGCAGGGGCGGCAGCGCGCGCAGCGTGGAGGCGTCGACGGTGGCGGTGCGCGTGAGGCGGAGGGCCTCGAGGGCGACCAGGGCGGACAGCTGGTCCTGGCGCACCCGGAAGGCGTAGCCCTGGTTCTCCGTCACCTCGAGCGAGCGCAGGCGGCGAAGCGCGGGCAGTCCCGCGGGCAGCCCGTTGAGGAAGCAGCGCCGCAGCGAGAGGCTCTCCAGCGCGGGCGTCGACTGGAACATCTCTGAACAGCGGGGAGCGGAAATTAAAAATAATCAATGGCGGGCCTAAGGAGGAAGGCGGGGGGGGAGCACAGCCTTACCCTATCCAGAAGACAGAGATTGCAGCTTTTACTAATTTTCTGTTATAACGAAAAGCACTCAATACATACATAATTATGGTAATAAATGTTAAGTAGAAACAAACGAATAAATATGAACTTTATATTCAGTATAAATAGAAAATTCTGAGTAAATAAACATCCAGTCAGCAGGACATTATACCTGGAGTGGGCCCTTCACTCCCCTCCCAGAGAAAAAAAAATTAGTGTGCCTGTGAAACAATTGATAAAAGAATTTTGCTGCTTTTTGGATAATCCAGTTTCATGCGAATCGTCTCATATTATAATATTGCTTTTAAAAAATATATGATTGAAGCTGTACTGACAGAGACAATTGGATTGCTAAAAAATAACAGGTGTTTCTTACCCTATCGTCGCGAGATGCGAATACCTTCAACGATAATCGTTATGCACATATATGTAGTGCTCTTTTCCAAATAACCGATCCGAGTTATCTTGCCGAGGGCTCTGGCTGAGTTTTAGCATTGTTGCTGTCTGCATCGAATGTCCGCGAACTCCGGCGGTGACAATTTTTTGACAATTGCTACAGATCTGAGTCGAATTATCCATTGTCTAGTGGAGAATTCGTAAGTCCGTCTGCTTTGATTCGTAGTTGTCCATGTTTTTTCCGATCAAAACACCCGAATGCCGAACAAGTACCCTAACAAAGGGGCCACGGACCGCATGTAAACTTTCCTTCCTCTTCCTTGCCCTATCGTCACCCCTTACATACATTCATTTACATGCACTACAGTACCACATCTGACGGGAGACCAATCGGGAGCTTAGTGCTTGTTCCGGCTGGGACTGTGCCCCTCTGGTGGGAGATACCTGGTTGGGGTAAACCCCGCCAGCCGCCGGTAGGTCAGTGCCGAATCTTTCCATCCAGCGGATGAAGATCACCGCCTCTTTCCTCAGAACCAACATACACTATACGTACGGTAATAATTTCCATAGCCATTGACTCTCCCGGAATGCCTAATCAATCAACAGATTAATTAAAAACATGGCAGTTGGCATGCCCGGCAACTTCCATCTGACCACGCAAATTTCGCTATGCTCCTTTCACCAACTAACAGAGAAAGAAGGTATTTCTTGGGCAAGAAACAGACGAATTGAATTTAACTCAAAGGCGATATTTAGGCTTGAGGATCTTTTACATGCAAGTAAATGTACTAACGTGGGACAGCCGGCTTTACTTCCCTTCCGAAGGAAAGCGTACGTAGAATTTTTCCCTTAAAAATCCACGGCTTTGATCGGGTTTGAATCCGCGAACTTGGGTATAACAGTCCGATACGCTAGACGTTAGACCATAGCCACGCGCCGCCGCCGATACACCAGCGTAGGAGGACCACCACTTCCCTCGGTAAAACATTCACTAAATCTGGACTAAATGCCGTAGCAGTTGGCGTGCCCGGCAACACTCACCGGGGGGCAGGTAGAGCAGGCCGGCCAACTCGAGCGAGGCGAGGGCGGGCAGCGGCGGCAGCGCGAGCGCCTCCGCGCCCAGGTTATGATTTTTCCGTCGCCTTATATATTTTTAATGTGTATGGCAACTTTTCGAAGGGAAATTTCTCTACAGATAGCGCCTGGAGTAAGGGAATAACTTGGTGAAATACGCTCAAAATCTGGAATTTTTTTGACTTCTTCTTAGGAACCCTCTCAATTGGTTATTTTTATAAAATAAGGTGTATTAAATATTTGTATCACACGATGATTAAATGATGCAACCTAGTACATTGGAGGCATTAAGCATGTAATATTTTATATTGAGAAAAGGAACCCGTAGCTTATTTTATTATGGAGGTTAGGGCCTTGCCAGTTCTAATTTGACGAGCTCACATCGTGTACGCTCCCGCCGCTCGACTTAGGAGGATAGAGCGTGGGCGTTTTCTCACCTCAGGCATGCCGCAGTCGGCGCAGTCGAGGCAGGTTGTCGTCGAGGCACGAACCTGTCGGACGCGCGACAGAGGACTCGGTCATGGCTTTCCGACAGCGCACGGATGGCGTTCAGCGACGGTTCACGTCCTCCGCCCAGCCGACACCGCAGTCTATCGCACGCCAATTAGCACTTCTATCAGCGCATAACTTCTCTCTCATGATTTAAAATCTAAAAATTTCCATTATTAAATTTTGAATTATTAAAATCATTGGTTTGGATATAACCACAGCGAAACCATTTCAGTTTGAAATTCTGGTAGTTACTCAGATATTTTTTTCTCTTATGTTTCTTTCTCATTCATTGAATGAATTGATTCAGATTGGAAAGAAGTAACATTATTACAAATCTGAGAGTTTTTGAAGTGTGAAACGATCTAAAATCGTAATATAATCAAACTTCATTTTGCAAAATTATGATTTTTATTTTGTGATAGAATTAGCCACTAATCCTTTCCTTTCGTCCATATTCTTTACTCATACCCTGTAATGGAAACAAAAATTTTAGAGTGGTGGGGTTTTCCCCCCCCCTCAGAGTAGAATCAAAGTGGAAATCAGTGCTATTTGAAGGCACTAAAAACATCAGTATCATCATACTTAAAGCATAATTTGTTCATAGACAGATATCAATTTCTGAGTGTGGTATCGATCTCTCAATATTCTCCATCGTCTTCAAACAGATTGCGACTGATCCAACAACCCATTTGTCACACCCTCGGTGGCGACCACATTCGGTGACACATTCCCGGACAAGTTCCACCACAATGAAGCGCGTCCTCCAGCCAGTGTACCGGAAGTGCGCCATGCATGTTGGCTGGAGAGTCGGAGCTCCTCCAGCGCCCTTCGACAAGTTTCCGGCGTAGTAGTAGTTTTGACTCTGGACGACTATGACTATTTTGTCTCTGTAATGTTTTTCTTTCTCGCCCAATTAAATTAAATATGGCATATAATAGATTAAATGGTGGCTATACTAACAAATCTTAGAGTTTTGAACAGAGAAATCGACATAACCGTGAACGATTATACTACATCTTGCCATTTTCATTTTTTATTTCCTGTGGACCTGTAGATCCAGCCAATTCATGGCTACATTATTTAACTTATTTTATCTAATGCAAAACCATACCTCACAAGTCGGTTGTCGAAATAGGTGGCATTTGACCAGAGAAAACTCAGGATCGTCCATTGAGCTATGTCGTTCACAAGATAATACATACCTCTGCACAGGGTTTTGAGTCTCCCGAGATTTTCCACATCTTCAAAGAGTTTTGCGACAGATTCAACGACCCAATGTCGCACCCTCGGGATGAGTGGCCACTCGGTTTGAACACATTCTCGACGTCGACTACCTGAGTTGCCTTCCCCTCCAGCCAGTGGCCGGGGAAGTGCTTCCATCATGTTCTGGAAGTCGGAGGCTCTCCAGCGCCTTCCCACAAGTTCCCCGAGCTGGGGTGGATTCCGACTCTGCCGCGACTATGGCTATTTTTGGCTCTGAATGATTTATCTCGCTCGCCCAATTTAAATTACATATGGCAATTAATGGTTAAATGATGGCAATAATAGAAAGCTCTTAAGGGGTTTTGGGAAACAGAGACTCGACATAAACGTGAACTGATCATACTGCATTTTGGCAGACTTTCATTAATTATTTGCTCTGGACTGTAGATCAAAATTCCTTCCCAGGGGCTAACGTTTTTAACTATATATCTAATGCAAAACGATATGCTCAGAGTCTGAGTCGAAATCAGGGGCATTTGGACACACCGAAAACCTCAAGATTCGTCCTACTGAGCAATATCGTTTCATAGACAGATCCAACCTCTGACGGTGGTTATTGAGTCTCCGAAATTTTCCACGCCTTTCAACGAGTTTTGCGACAAATCAGTGACCCAATGTCAGCATCCTCGGATGAGCGCCACTCGATGACACATTCTCAGATAACCCTGAGTTGCGTCCTCCAGCCGTGGCCGGGGAAGTGCTTCCATCATGTTCCTGGAGAGTCCGGGAGCTCCTCAGCGCCCTTCGACAAGTTCCGGGGCTGGTGGAGTTTTCCGGACCTGCACGACTATGACTATTTTTGGCTCTCGAATGATTCTCTTTCGCCCACATTTAAATTAAATATAACTTATTAGATTAAAATGGTGGCAATATTACAAAATCGTAACGGGTTTTTGACACAGGGAATCGACATAACCGTGAACTGGTTCATACTAAATTTTGAATAATTATCCATTTTTTATTTCGCTGCAGACTGTGAATCCAAATCTTCCATTGGCTACATTATTAACTTATTTACTCTACTGCAGAAAACGCAATACCTCAAGTCCGAGTCGAAATCAGTGGCATTTGGGGCAGAAGAAAACCTCAGGATGTCATTGAGCAAATATCGTTCATAGACAGATCCAATTTCTTCCGGTGGTATTGAGTCTCCGCAAGATTTTCCACCGTCTTCAGCGAGTTTTGCGATAGATCCCAGCGAACCCCATGTACACACTCGTATGAGCGGCCAACTCGGTGAACACATTCTCGGACAGTCCGACCACCCTGAGTTGCCTTCCCTCAGCCAGTGTCCGGGGAAGTGCTCCACATGTTCGCAGAGGCGTCGCTTCTCCAGTGCCCGGGAATTGACGACGGCGAGGGCCGGCTGTCGCCGTCGGTGGAAGCGCACGGCGGCGTGCGGCGAGATCGAGCAACGCCGACATAACGTAGGTGGCGGCAGGGGCGGCAGCGCGCGCAGCGTGGAGCGCGTCGACGGTGGGTGCGCGTGAGGCCGGAGGGCCTCGAGGGCGACACGGGTGCGACAGCTGGTCCTGGCCGTCACCCGAGGCGGTAGCCCTGGTTTCCGTACCTGAGCGAGCGCAGGCGCGAAGCGCGGGCAGTCCCGCGGCAGCCCGTTGAGGAAAGCAGCCGCCGCAGCGAGAGCTCTCCAGCGGGGCGTCGATTGGAACATCTCTGAACACGTGGGGATCGGAGAATTAAAAATAATCAATGCGGCCAAAGTGAGGGCTTGGGGACACAGCTACCCTATCCAGAAGACAGGATTACAGCTTTTTATAATTTTTGTTATAAACGAAAATCACTCAATACATAATAATTTAGAAGTAATAAATGTTAAGTAAAACAACAAGAAATGATGAACTTTTATATCAGTGAGAAATAGAAATTCTTAGTAAATAACATTCCAGTCAGCAGGAACATTATACTGAGCTGGAGCCTTCATTCTCCCTCCCAGAGAAAAAAATTAGTGTGCTGTTGAAAACAATTAATAAAGATTATTTTGCTGCTTTTTTGGATATCCAGTTTCAATGCGAATGTCCTCATATTCTAATAAATTTGCATTTTAAATTTTAAACTTAAAATATGATTAAAGCTTGTACTGAAGAAGACAATGTGGCAATTGCTAAAAATTAACAGTGTTTTCTACTATCGTCGCGAGAATGGAAATACCTTCAAACGATATCGTTATGCACTCATAATGAGGTGCTCTTTTCCAATAACCGATCCGAGTTTATCTTTCGAGGGTCTGGCTGAGTTTTAGCATTGTTGCTCGATGCATCGAATGTTCCCGACTCCGGCCGGTGACAATTTTTGACATTTACCAACAGTTCGATCGAATATCGCACTGTCTAGTGAGAATTGTAGTCCTTGCTGCTTTGATTCGGTAGTGTCCATTGTTTTTTCCGATCAAACACCCGAATGCCGGAACAAGTACCCTAACAAAGGGCACGACCGCAATGTAACTTTCCTTCCCTTCCTTGCCCCTACTCTCACCTTACATACATTAATTTTACATTCACTACACTAACACATCTGACGGAGAACCAGTCGGGAGCTTAGTGCTTGTCCCGCTGGAGCTGTTGCCCCTTGCTGGTGGAGATACCTGTTGGGGTAAACCCCGCCAGGCGCCGGTTAGGTTCAGTGCCAGATCTTTCCATCCTAGAGATGAATCAGCCACCTCTTTCCTCAGAACCAACAAGCAACTATAAGTACGGTATCAATTGTCCGTCATAGCCATTGAATCTCCGGAATGCCTAATCAATCACAGATTATATTAAACAACCATGGGCAAGTGGCAGTGCCCGGCAACTTCCATCTGACCACCCAAATTTTGGCTAGCGCTCCTTTCACAACTAACAGAGAAAGAAGTATGTTCTTGGGCAAGAAACAGACGAATGAATTTAACTCAGACCGATAATTAGGCTTGAGGATCTTTACATGCACAGTAAAATTGTACTAACGTGCGACAGCCGGCTTTACTTCCCTTCCGAAGGAAAGCTTACGTAGATATTTTCCCTTAAAAATCCAGGCTCTATCGGGTTTGATCCGCGAACTTGGTACTAAACAGTCCGATACCTAACGTACGTTAGACCTATAGCCACGCGCGCCCGCCTTACACCAGCAGTGGAGGACCACCACTTCCGCGGAAAACATTTCACTACAATCTGGACTAAGATGCCGTAGCAGTTGGCGTGCCCGGAACACTCACCCGGGGCAGTAGGCAGCCGGCCAAACTCGTAGCAGGCGAGGGCGGGCAGCGCGCAAGCGCGAGCGCCTCCGCGCCCAGGTCGAGGTCGTCGAGGCGCAGCGCGCGCAGTGCGGGCGCGCAAGCCAGCGAGTCCTCGCGCACCAGAGCCGGCGCCGCACCGGCCGCGGGCCCCGCGCGCAGCTCGCGCAGCGCCGCCGCGTCGTCGGACGCGCAGCTTCCAAGAAGCGGCGTCGAGGGTCTGCGCGCGCGCCCGGCAGTGCCACAAGGCCCGATCGCCGCCACCCGCTCACCCGTACGCTCC
>BOPP01000068.1:2258713-2269968 GCA_017312745.1 Gryllus bimaculatus | reverse complement strand
TAATCGTCAACTTAGCCTTTGCAATAATGCTTGGTGTAGTGAATCGCTTACTAACTAGGTTACCCAGACTAAACGTGAGCGGTTGGCGTGTGTTTGTGGCAGGGAGGCGTGCGCGGGTGAGCGTGGTGGGTTATATAATTACTTCTAGGCTGTCCCGGGTGATGTCGCGTGTGGCAGATGGCCGACATTTGCCCTGTATGTCGCGCATTTCAGGGTAGTGACTTCCAGGGTCCGTCACTACCTGAAGAACGTCGGCCGCTATCTGCCAACGAGCGGGCGTCACCCCGGACAGCCTACGAAGTAATGGACTCGGAGGCCGCGGAAGTCTACGTGTACGCGGTTATCAATAATGTTCAACCATATAATTTAGTTCTTCTTGTAAAAAAATTGTCAAAGTTGTCCTGTCAGCACTAAAATAATGCTTGGTTTATGCTGGTTTGTAACTACGGTTAACGCCGAGTGTGCGTGTGGCGCATGTGGCGGAGGCGTGCGCGGTCAGCGTGGTGGCAGGCGGAGCGGTCTGTGGGCACTGCCGGGCGCGCCGCGCAGACCGACGCGCTTCTTGGAGCTGCGCGTCCGACGAGCGGCGGCGCTGCGCGAGCTTGCGCGCGGGGGCCCGCGGCCGGTGCGGGGCCGGCCTGGTGCGCGACGGCTGCGCGGCTTGCGGCGCCGCACTGCGCGCGCCTGGCCTCGACGACCTCGACCTGGGCGCGGAGGCGCTCGCGCTGCGCGCTGCCCGCCTCGCCTCGCTCGAGTTTGGCGGCTGCTCTACTGCCCGGGTGAGTGTTTGCCGGGCACGCCACTGCTACGGGCCTTAGTCCAGATGTAGTGAATGTTTTCCGCGGGAACGTGGTGGTCTCACTAGCTGGTGTAAGGCGGGCGGCGCGTGGCTATGGTCTAGACGTTAAGGGTATCGGACTGTTTATACCAAGTTCGCGGATTCAAACCCGATGATGCCTGGATTTTTAAGAGCGAAAAATCTTCGTAAGCTTCCTTCGGAAGGGAAGTAAAGCCGGCTGTCGCACGTTTAGTAATTTTTTACTTGCCATGTAAAGATCTCAAGCCTAATTATCGGTTGAGGTTAAATTCATTCGTCTGTTTCTTGCCCAAGACATACTTCTTTTCTGTTAGTTGGTGAAAGGAGCCATAGCGAAATTTTTGCGGTGGTCAGATGGAAGTTGCCGGGCATGCATGCCAATGTTTTAATTAATCTGTTTGATTGATTAGGCATTCCGGGAGAGTCAATGGCTATGGACGGACAATTATTACCGTACGTATAGTGTATGTTGGTTCTGAGGAAAGAGGCGGTGATTTCATCGCTGGAATGGAAAGAATTTGGCACTGAATAACCGGCGGCCTGGCGGGGTTTACCCAACAGGTATCTCCACCAGAAGGGGCAACAGGTCCAGCGGAACAAGCACTAAGCTCCCGATTGGTCTCCGTCAGATGTGGTAATGTAGTGCATGTAAATGAATGTTGTAAGGGGTGAGATAGGGGCAAGGAAGCGGAAGGAAAGTTACATGCGGTCGTGGCCTTTGTTAGGGGTATTGTTCGGCATTCGGGTGTTTTGATCGGAAAAACATGGACACTCCGAATCAAAGCAGAAGGACTTACAGATTCTCACTAGACAATGGATATTCGACGAACTCGATCTGTAGCAATTGTCAAAAAATTGTCACGGCGGAGTTCGCGGAACATTCGATGCAGACGCAACAATGCTAAAACTCAGCCAGACCTCGGAAGATAAACTCGGATCGGTTATTTGGAAAAGAGCACTACATTATATGTGCATAACGATTATCGTTGAAGGTATTCGCATCTCGCGACGATAGTAAAAACACTGTTATTTTTTAGAAATGCCCACTTTGTTCTCTGTCAGTACAAAGCTTAATCATATATTTTTAAAAGCAATATTATAATATGAGACGGATTCGCTGCACTGGATTATCCAAAAAGCAGCAAAATTCTTTATAATTGGTTTTCAACAGGCACACTAATTTTTTTTCTCTGGGAGGGGAATGAAGGCCCACTCAGGTATAATGTTTCCTGCTGACTGGAATGTTATTTACTCAGAATTTTCTATTTCTACTGATATAAAAGTTCATCATTTATTCGTTTTGTTTCTACTTAAATTTATTACCTAATTATGTATGTATTGAGTGTTTTCGTTTATAACAGAAAATTATAAAGCTGAATCTCTGTCTTCTGGATAGGGTAAAGCTGTGTCCCCCGCTTCCTCCTTCGGCCGACCATTGATTATTTTTTTAATTTCCGATCCCCGTGTTCAGGAGATGTTCCATCGACGCCCTCGCTGGAGAGCTCTCGTGCGGCGGCTGCTTTCCTCAACGGGCTGCCCGCGGGGGTGCCCGAGCTGGCGCCGGCGTGGGGTAAAACTGAAGAAAAACTCAATTTTTATAAGGAATCACTAAATTGTATGGATTGAACATGTATGATACGCCACCACACTCACCGCGCACGCCTCCCTGCCACACGCGCACGCGCACAGCTCGCGTTTAGTCAGGGGTAACCCTAGGTCACTAGGGCGACCTGAACCAAGCATTAGTTTTAGTCTACCGGACAACTTTGGGCAAATTGTTTTACAATGAAGCGCTAAATTTTATGGATTAAACATGTATGATATAGAGTTACATTTTGAAGGTCGTTTTTTTTTTCAATTTCTTGCAGACCCACCGTGTCTCCATATCGATGGTCACTGATGAAATAATTACAGTTACGATTTTTGGGTTTGTCTCCTATTGATCATGGTTCACAACAAATTCTATGATCTCTACTCGTACCATTATCTTCTCTACGAATTAATAATATTTGAGCACGGTTTACAATGGAACGATGTCAAAAATTCTGTTCTGAAATGTTTTGAGTAAAACCGAATTATTTTTAGCTGAAGTGTCTAAGTAGAACAATTAAAAATAATAAATAGCATTACTATATATACTAAATTTTTAAAAGGATGCTGTGTGCTAGAACGCTCTGTGATATAAAACGTGTTCTCTGATGATGAAGAAGAAGCTGAGCAAAGGAAAAATTGAATACTTTAAGTTACTAAGAACTCTACGAAGGAACCATAAACAATAAAGGTACTGTTTGGTTCAATGAAGGGTCTCAACAAAAAATAAAAATTAACTATCCTAAATTACGTGCTGTATCCTTTTGGAAGTGAACATAAGTAAATATTGTAGGAGGGCGCCTTGGAGGGAAAATTCTTTCAATGAAACACACACGTGTTTCAACAATAACATTTAATTACTAGATTGCTACAATATATGCACATCTCCTTTTCCCAAAAAACCCCTGTCACAAATAAATCTCTTTTCCGCTGGTCAAGTCTTTTCACATCGTGTAGACAATACAGATATTTTACGATAGATCGATGCCACTTGACTGTAACCGCCCGCCCGCGCGTCTTCCTGAAACTCCTCCTTCCGGTTGTCGCAGCCCTGTCTCATCCTCTGCGCTGCCCGCTGCCCTCACGCCCCCACGCCCCCACGCCCCCACTCGTCGGTCGTGACCTTCAAACCGGCAGCAGGCAAACAACTGTCTCAAACCGCCAACTTCAGCTCAGGTCTCACGCAATCCCACAATATTGTTGATGTTTACCTTATGATGTTCTACAATTTCGATTTTTATAAAATATTTTATAGTAAAGATAGCAGAAACAATTTCACCTCATTTACATACAAACAAATAAAATAGTCAATAAGAATCTTCATGCCGTGTTTTATAATTACATTTTTTTAAATAATCCCGAGTCACTTCATTACCGTGTCGTGTGAACAACACAACTGATGCACTGCACTTTGGACAGCCACTTTGTATCTCTTCGCGCTTCAGGCGCCCTAGCGGTTACTCGGCTGCCCTTAAGAGCCCTTCGAGTCGATGGCGGTCGATGAGTTCCGCCGCGGGCAGCAGTGTTCTTCCAGGCGGTCGCCGCAGAAGCTGCATACTTAATGAGGCGCCTCCACTAGAGCGCGCGGCACGTCCCTCGGGAAGATTGCTTTATTAGAGCGATCAGTTTATCGCCCGTGATGCAAAGATGCAAAGGACAGAAGAAGGCGAGTTTTTTGTGAGAGGTTTTATTATCTTCGATTACTTTACTTGGAAGTGGTAGTATTTATATTCTACCGTTCTGCTCGCAATACAGGATCTCAATATATACCATAATAAAATTTATGATTATATTGGTGTCATTTATTGCAAAAAATTGTTTACACGTTTTCAATCAACAAATATGAATTTTTCTGTATTAAACGTTTATAAATCGTAAGAATGAAGGTTAAATTTTTGTACTCGATTGTTTTCTTTTCTCTTCAATATTTTGATAGTCTTTTGTCATCTCCTTGAACTTGTTTTATCGTGTAATTAATGTTGGTGCGCTATGCTAATTAATCCTGGTGTGCTGTGGGTTCCTTTCTTTACCTAATTCTGACCATTTTGTTTTCTTTTTTCTAAATATAGTTTATAGTTTGCCGTATCTCGGATCGGAAGTTCGGAACTAACGAGTGTTTTATGAAAAAAAATAAAAAATTATAGAAATATTTCCGTACTTTTATTATACAATGTCGTATTAACAGTAGGTAGGATCAAATAGGCTTACGCAGTCCATAGTCAGGATAGGAAGATGGATGACAGAACGGTAGAAGATAAATTGGTATTTCCTTACATACATCTTCACTTACGTATATTTTCATTATTTTTCACACAGAGATATTTGTATGTCTTTGATAAGATATATTATTTTGGGTAATGAAGGTATTGTGCACAAACAGTATGTAATTGAAAAATGTTTGGGAAATAAATTACATGAAGCTTGTAATTTCAAGGAAGTAATGTATGTAAACTTTAGAATTCTGCTTCAACGTGCATATTTAGACGTGACAGGAAAATCGTGTGCAGCCATCAATCATAATTGCTGGACATCGGGGGTCGATGTTCAAAATGACGTAGCTGAATTGGAGGATGAAGTGGTCTGTGATCGATGTTTATGGAAGTGGTGGAATGAAATATAGTCACGTAAACGGAACCACGTCTAGAAGTTGACCTACCAACATATAATGGAGATTGGAGATTGATCTGTAAAATTGTGAAGAAAAATATTTATCGCATCAGTGTTCTGTTGAGTTGTATCTAATTCCTTTTAATTCTACTATATTTTCATAGGAAAAATACAATGAACAGAATTCAAGTAGTTAAATTTAAAAAGATATAACAACAAATATGCGAAAAGACACTAAGACAATATTTATTATCTTCATATTATCCGGTTTTGCTGACCACAAGATACCTACGTGTTGTGAATTCTCTCCTCGCCCAAATTTGCCTCGAAGATTATTATCCCAAGCTGAAAAATGCTAATTAAAAATAAGGGAGAAGGTTTGAAGCATACATACTACCGAACCGTACATGCTACAGAAGCGCAGTATGTTATGCTAGAATATTATCTGATACTGCAGTGAATGAGAAGGAAAATAAATGTATGTCTTTTTAGCCGCAATGTGTTGCTCCTCTCTTCCCTCAAATTGAATTTAGTAGTTTCACATTTTGTCTCATGGTCATGAAGGGAGCCGCAGATGTTGGTAATTTATAATTACAAAGATTGTGTTTTGCAAGATGATGAAATTTCCACATGGGTGGAACACCTTATACGCTTGTATTAATTTAAATATTGCCGACAGTCTGAAACAGACTTTGTAGACGGGATGGGAATGTTACACTTACAAGAATTAACGTACGACCGATATTCATTTTGAAACAAAAATGAGGATTCGAACGATTCGGATGAACAAAAACTCGCTCTGATTCAAGTGCTTGACTCTCGACTTGTTGCAAGGGTTCATATATTACGTCATTGAGAGGCTGATCACCTGAGATACTTGATATTTTCCCATGGAGTATTGAAGAATAAATATTGGTTCGTGTTAGGTATAATATTATGATGGAAGTTTTATATCATTTTCTATATGAGAGAGCTTCCCCATAAGAGAACTCAGGGAATGAAGCACGTTTTGATTGCGTGCGCGGGTCTCGTTAGGGTAGGGTACTAATATCCCACGACTGCAGCTCCGGGGGGGGGGGCGGACCCCCGCATCCCCGGCCTGGTCAATATGGTGCCGTGCATAATGTTCCTGCCCACCGGCGGTTACTGACATCAACAACCATCACCCTGCACGCCACCACCGTTCTCGGCTACCGGTCCACCCCCTGCCCCGGCTTCGCCTTCACCCTCTCCACTCCCGCCCATTTCTGTCTCTCCGGCTCTTCGCCGCCTCCTGCACGCCCTCCGCCTCGCCTCCGTCCCCGCCTTCCCGCCAGACTTCCGTCCTGCTTCCTTCCTTTCCACCGCGCCTCCGCCGCCGCCGCCGCGCTCCGCATGTCGTCCCTAGCCCCGTTCCCTGCCACGCAAGTCCCCTCATCCTTCCCGTATGTCACGATCCTTTAATTGGTCCTTCTCGTGCTCGCGTCTACTCTCTTCCATTCCTTCACTCCGATACGCACAACCCCCGCCTCACTCCACCGTCGCCACTCCGAGCTTGTCCCGTCGCCTCCCACCCCTACCCGCACTAAACTGCTGCCTCGTTCACCAAACATCGAGCGGCCGCCATCGGCACTGACCCCAGCGCCGTCACCGGCCGAAAACGTACATCACGCGCTACGAACTCGCTTCCCGTATTTAGCGTCTATTGTTTCACGGCTGGCTCCGGCCGTTTTATTAGCCGCAGCTCCTTGGTTCCTTCCATGCGCTCCATTTAGGAAAGCCAGCCGCTCGCTCGCTCGTCGGAGAATTCAACTATGAAATGAAGAGTATAAGAGGCGTATTAGTCCTAATTAGTCCGTTTGGCATGGATAGGAGGTGTAATGCACGTAGTATTAACAGATTGAAATACATGCAGACAGAGGTGGGTTATTTCACGCAAAATAATCTCGGGTTGATGTTCAAGCTTTATGGAAGGACATTTGTGATGTGATTTGGAATCAACTAACAAATCTTCACAATAGTAAATGTTCTCTTCTCGTATCCCTTTTTATTTTGCTTTCAGCAAAACTCTCATTTTTTAATCGTTTGTCTGGAATTCTTAAGCTTTAAGGAACCACAAGCCGAGGGTTGCAGTGTTCTGCGTGGTTCTTCTATCGGTAGACTGACTTCTATCCATTCTAATTCTTCTGGGCACCCGTGTATTACTATTTTCATAAAATTAACTTCTCTTGTCAGATTAGAATTCGTTACGCCTACATTGAAATTGTTTCTATTGTCTGACATTTCAACTGACTTTTGCTTCACAATAACTCAATTGGAAGTGCCGGAATTTCAAAGAAGAAAATTGGCTTGCTATATTCATTGTTTGTTGATGTTACTGCTTTCTGAAGCGGCATAGTAATTTTAAATACATAAATAAACCACATATTTTTGTTATTTCCTTTGCGTATTTCCGTTTTTTCAGTATCGCATTACGTAATATTATAAATTATTTGATCCACTAGCTTTCTTAATTTTTTATTAACTTTTCTAACTGACTTAGAGACAACTACTAAACACTATAGAAATTTCTCAACAGAGGATGTTTGTAATCTTTACTGGAACAACCTGGCTAGCCTTCGTTATGTATTTATCTAAGTCAACTCTGGCAAGTATCGTCAGTGTTACAAAAAGCCGCGAAGCCTCTGTGCCAGCCTGAGTTGCCATACTTGTTCGTTCTAAAAGGCGCTCTTTGGCCGGTGCTTCCTCCTTCGCAGTTCCGCTCCGCGTTGCGCACCGAAGGCACAGGAAAGAATATCATAATGCGAGTAATTTCAAAAGGCCCGCAGAATCGGTCATGAATTCCGCCCCTTATTCTTCCCCTCACCGTCTCTCACACGAACCATTCCCAATCTTCGGCAATCTCCTCCCACTCTCACGCCCACTTCGTCCGCCCCCGCCCCGTATAGCTCGCCCTCATTTTGTCACACCGCAATCGCCGCCACCCGGCCCATCACCACCTCGGTCGCCCCCTGCCGTCGATCCATTGTCCACTCGTAGGCCCATCGCTTGCCCGTAAACATGTTATAGTTCCCCTTTACATTCCTCACCTACCATTCTCCACTTAATGGCAAACGGCAGCGCCCGCTCCTGCTCTGCGCACGTGCCTGATCACCCGCACACTCTTCCAACCACTCATTTCCCATCCACCTCACCCATCCACCACCATACCGCCCACCCATCCACCCACCATTCACCCACCCATCCACACCACACTCCACTCACCCACCATCCATCACCCAACAACACATATTCATCCGCCACCCACTACATTCATCCACCCACGACATCCATCCACACACATCCATCCACCCACATCACACGCCACCTCACATCCATCCATCCATCCACCACACACAATCCACCACCCATCCACCACCCCCATACACTCACCATAAACCCACCCATACCACCCATCTCCCACTCACCCACACATCTCCCATCTCTGCACCACCCACCCAGAAACCCACGTATCTCCTCCCCCTTCCCTTCCCATCCATCCACTCACAATCCATCCCAAACATTCATCCATCCCTACACATATCCGCCTACCCACCCGCGCGCGACGCGTATCCCTAAACCAACCTGACCGTCCGCTCACTGCCTCACACACACACCTCATTATAGGCTGCCCAACCTCCCCCACCCGCCGCTCGTCACCCAGCTCGCCTCCAATGCCGGCACTCTGCGTCCCCCCTCCCACCGCCTCTGTGCGGCCGTCGGACACCTTCCTCCGCTTACAGATGCAACACCGCTCCGCAGGGCTCTTCAGCGTCGCGGGCCGCCCGGGGGAGGCGCAGGGCGAGGGCGCAGGGCGGAGACCGCAAGGGCGACGCTTTGAGCGCGCCAAAGCGCTTTTGGAGCCTCGCTCGCCCTCTTTCCGCGCACGTACTGCCGCCTCTTCTGCTTCGCTGCCGGCCGCCGCCCTTTGTGCCCCGCCTCGCGCAACTTGCGTCGCCCCGCTCGCCCGCTCCGCCCGCTCCGCCGCCGCGGCGCCTTTCAAGGTCTATTTTCGCGCCTCTCCGCTTTTGCTCGTTTTTTTTTTTGTTTATTCTCTGGTCACGAATGTTGTTGTGTTTTTTGTATATTGAATAAGCCTGGATTCGATTGGATAGTGTTCATTTAAGAAGAGGGAAGACCATGTATTTACTGGGATTTCACTACCCGCCTGTATCAAAGGTGTGGATCGGATTTTCAAGATAGTCATTAAAATGCTGTTCATACAAAGTTAGGGTTTGGTAAATGTGTTACAATTGAATTACAGTAAAGAATAATGAAAGTTAAGAAATTGGAGATGAGGAAATATCCTATAGAATGTGGTTATTCGTGCTCAATACATGTGAGCTAGACCTATACTGCATAGTAGCATTTTCGCAAGGGATTCCCAAAGCCAATATAATTGTCTAATATCTTTAGTTCACTGTCGATCATTTTACATAACAGAGTTGCCAGAAGCCTTTTGGTCTCAAAAGAATTAAATCTTCACTCTTTCATCAGAATTACGGTGAAGGTCAAACGAGTCTTGAAGCTCCTTATCTTGCCCATGTTATGGCAATGTTTCAATTAAGTAGGTATTCTTCGTTACAACTCTAAACATATTTGTCTATATTTATTGCATAACATTAATACTGGTTTTGTAATCAAATGGAAATTTACATAATCAGAAATAAATCTTCTTTTCTTTCAATAGTGTCCATTGAACCTTTTGGAAAGATTGCTTTGAGAGTGTGTGACGAATATACGTCAACTGAATTCACCAACGTTAATTCTGGACGTAATCTGATGGATGTAGGATATTTTTCAAAATAGTGAAATCAATGAATACCGTGATTAAGATGATCCGATGGGAAGCCAACTGCGACGAATTCTGTCTCAACGTGGCCCGTTTGTGATATCGACTGCCCTGGTGTTCACCGACTTGTAGTGACGAGATCGACTCTGCGCAATAATGTTACGCTGTCTTAAGGCTATCCATTCCTTTCAGAATCTGCTCGTTTTCATTTACCATCTACTTCTGCAACTATATTCTACTCATTCACTCACAACTCTCTCAACTACGTAACTATAAATTTGCTTTTCTCCATTTCAGCTTCAAGCTTCGACTTTTTACCTTAATGTATCCTCCTATCCACTCATTCGTCTCCCTACCCCCTCTCATTCCTCCATTCCTACAACTTTAAGTTCTCAATACATTCAGTCCTCGTCTCAGGTTGCACTAATTTCACTCTTCGCTCCTTTCCTTCAATTCTTTTCCTTTATTACTAGACGCATATCACTACAGTACTGCACTCCATTCCATTACCCTTCCATCATCTAGCTCCAATTCACTCCAATCATATCAGCTCCATTTCATTCACTACATTCACTCCAATCCACTCCTTTATTCCATCTAACCTTCCACTCCAATCCCTCCACTCTACTTCCTTTCTTCACTCTCACTCCCTTCTCCACTTCTTCAGTTCTATCAACCCACTTGAATTCTTTTCGCTCTGACCTTGAACTTCTTCCTTTCAATTCTCCACTTCTCACCACACTTACTTCCTCCATCGCTCGCGCATTCATCTCCACATAACCTCTCCATTCACTTAGTTTTACTCCCGCTCCTGCAACGAATGGCCCGGCGACCCGCGATTGCGAGTGTGTCGGTGTGGCACCCTGGCGGAATACGTTGGCTTCACTAAAGACTGATGGCTTTAGAAACGAAGTTAGCTGTACCAGTGCTCGCTTTGCGTTGCTGCCGTTTCACGCCATCCATTTCCGGACGCTGTGTTACTCTATCAGCGACAGGTAACATGGCAAACGTATTCCAATTTAATTAATAGTCGCGATGACTAATCTTCGTTGTACCCTAGGGCAAGTGCTGTGATCAGGAATGTAATGGTTATTAGAGGGATTTCGATGGATGTAGTTCGATGAAATTAATATGCCGTAGAGGCGAGGAACTAATTCTCCAAATGCACTGTAATAATATTTAATAATATTCTTATTGCAAAAGAAGAACAAAAACAGTTTGTTTAAAAGACGTATTTATGGAAAATATGAATCAAATGACTAATGACAAGAAAAAAAATAATATTAGAAGTTTTTGAAGAGTGATTAATGATCCAGGGATGATTGAACCGCATAAAGAAAGAGACAGAAAGAAAATCATCAGTGAAGTGAGTTATCAAGAGTTTACTCTTTACTACATTTAAACAGGCAAAACGGCTCTTGAAGAAATTTG
>BOPP01000068.1:2230850-2256058 GCA_017312745.1 Gryllus bimaculatus | reverse complement strand
CCTCTTCTGCTTCCGCCTGCCGGCCGCCCCGCCCTTTGTGCCGCCGCCCGCGCACCTGCGTCGCCCCCGCTCCGCCCGCTCCGCCCGCTCCGCCCGCTCGCGCGCCTTTCAGGTCTATTTTCGCGGCCCCTCTCCGCTTTCTGCTCGTTTTTTTTGTTTTGTTTTATTTCTCTGGTCACGAATGTTGTTGTGTTTTTTGTATTAATGATAGCCCTGGGTTGCGATTGGATAGTGTTCATTTAAGAAGAGGGAAGACATGTATTTACTGGATTTCCACTACCGCACTGTATCAAAGGTGGTGGACTCGGATTTTCAGATAGTCATAAATGCTGTTTCACCAAAGTTAGGGATTTGGTAAATGTGTTACAATTGAATTACAGTAAAGAATAATGAAAGTTAGAAATTGGAGATGAGGAAATATCCTATAGATGTGTTATTCCGTGATCAAACATGTGAGCAGACCTATACTGCATACGTACATTCTGCAAGGGATCCCAAAGCCAATATTATTGTCTATATTCTAGTTCACTGTCGATCTATTACATAACAGCAGTTGCCAGAAGCCTTTTTGGTCTCAAAAGATTTAAATCTTCATCTCTTTCATCAAGAATTACGGTGAAGGCAACGACGTCTATGAAGCTCCTTTATCTTGCCATGTTTATGGCAATGTTTCTAATTAAGTAGGTATTCTTCTTACAACTCTTAAACATATTTGTCTATATTATTGCATAACATTTATCTGTTCTCGTAACAAATGGAAATTTACATAACTCAGACAATAAATCTTCCTTTTCTTTCAATAGTGTCATTGAACCTTTTGAAGATGCTTGAGAGTGTTGACGAAGTAACGTCAACTGAATTCACCAACGTATCAATTCTGGAACGTATCTGTGAGAGGATATTTTTCAAAATATGACAATCATGAAACCGTATAATATGATCCGATGGCGAAGCCACCTGCGACGGATTCTGTCTTCAACGTGCCCGTTTGTGATATGCGATGCCCTGGTGTTCACCGACTATGTAGTGACGAGATCGACTCTGCGCACAATGTTACGCTGTCCTTAGGCTATCCATTCCTTTCCAGAACTGCTCGTTTCATTTCACCACTCTACTTCTGCACTATATTCTACTCATTCACTTCACAACTCCTCTCAACTACGTAACTACTAAATTGCTTTCCTCCATTTCACTTCAAGCTTCGACTTTTTACCTTAATGTCATCCCTCCTATCCACTCCATTCGTCTCCCTTCTTCATTCCTCCATTCCACAACTTTAGTCCAATACACTTCACTCCTCGTCTCAGGTTCGCATAATTTCACTCCGCTCCTTTCCTTCACTTCTCCTTTATACTAGACTGCACTACACTACATTACTGCACTCCATTCCATTCCACTCCATTCCACTCTACTCCATTCCACTCCAATCCAATCCACTCCATTTCATTCCACTACATTCCACTCCAATCCACTCCATTTCATTCCACTACATTCCACTCCAATCCCCTCCACTCTACTCCTTTCCTTCACTCTCCTCTCCCTTCCTCCACTTCATTCAGTTCTATCCAACCCACTTGATATTCTTTTTCGCTCTGACATTGAACTTCTTCCTTTCAATTCTCCACTTCACACACACTTACTTCCCTCATCGCTCGCCATTCATCTCCACCATAACCCTCTCCACTCCACTTATTGTCACTCCGCTCCTGCACAGGAAATGCGCCCGCGACCCGCGACTTGCGAGCTGTGTGCGGTGTGCACCCTGGCGGAACGTTGCTTCACTAAAGACGTGATGGCTTTAGAAACGATGTTACGCTGTACTTAGAGCCTCGCTTTGCGTTGCCTGCGTTTCACGCCATCCATTTCCGGACGCTGTGTTACGTCTACGTGCACGCGACAGGTAACACTGCCAAACGTATTCCATTTAATTGAATAGTTCGCGATGACCAATCTTCGCTGTACCCTAGGGCACGTGATTGTGATCAGGAATGTATTGGTTATTAGGAGGGATTTTCGATGGATGTAGTTCCGATGAAATTAATGCGAGAGGGCGAGGAACTAATTCTCCAAAATGCACTGTATGACATGATTTACATAATATCTTATTGCAAAAGAAAACAAAACATGTTTGTTTAAAAGAAGTATTTATGGAAAATATGAATCAAATTGATAATTGCACACAAGGAAAAAAATAATTATTAGAAGTATTTTAGAGAGTGATTTAATGATCCAGAGGGATGATTGTAACCGCATTAAAAGAAAGTAAGACAAAGAAAGAAAACTTATCTAGTGTCAACAGTGAGTTACGTCAAGAGTTTACTTATTTAGCTTACATTTAATCCAGGCCCTAAACGTTGCTCTTGAAGAATTTTTGCCTTTTATATTTGGTTAATATTAGCCTAGTACCTCACAATAATAAATAAAAATGAATGTTTTATATGCTGAAAAATTGTTGATCGCACATAATGAAGTAAATAGATAAGTACTAAGGTCCAGTCCACTTTCCACTTCTGTTGATACGAAATTTGCATTCGGCCTTGATACAGGTGTTTAGGCACTATGCTGCATCTACTCTATAATCAAGCGTAGTACTGCTGGAACACTGCACGGGCCATACCTCCGGGTTGGCTTGTAGAACCTGTTTACACTCCAAGCACACGGACCATATGAAATGTAAACTGAAGCAATCTGCTGTGATACGCTGCGCCATTTGAAAACGTCAAAACTGTGTTCACACATAAATCGAATTAGAAACAGGTGTTTGGATGAAGCTATATATTATTTGGTTTATAATATTGGGCGTTATTAAGAAGATGGAAAATAGAGATATGTTGATACTTGTTTTTCCCGATTACATTGAAGGATGTAAGAATTAAATTGTTATTTACCCACTATATAAACTACGGATGCCACAAAACATTGATATTCAAATTTAAAACATCGATGTAAATAATACAATAACGTTTTTAAGCGTCAATTTTAATGGATAGTTTCGTAAGACTTTTACATTCTCGAAAGGAGACAATTTAACTTGACAGTGGTCGTGTTTATTAATTTATAATTAGTATTTTTAACAATAAGAACAATTAACAACACTGAGCCTAAAGCCTAAGCGCTCAGTGTCATCATAAGGGGTTAGAACTTCGTCAGTTCGCCGATGAAGGATGCGGGAAGAAGACGGAAGTCTAGGCATAGTGTTCATACGTTGACGGCCTCTGTAGTGCAATATACGAATAGGTCGTAGAGAATATCGGGGCAAAGGAGTTACCTCCTAGGCGAGAGATAGTGTGCTTGATGCGGGTAATGTTGATAGCGTTCGCTTTGCACGAGCACGTGATCTGACAATGGTATACTCAGTTATTATTTCATATTTTAATTTTTACAAAAGTGTTATTATTGAACTTTTTCATTCCTAAACAAAACAACATCGCATCCTAAATTCCCAAACAAAACAACATAGGTTAAAACATCGGTTAAAAATATAATATTCACTAATCATTTTTTAACACTTCGGTGTTTTTATAGGAATATATCAGCACACAATGGACGGCATTTTCTGTAGTAAGTTAATGAAAAGTTCAAATTCACTTACACTGTCAATATGAAAGTGTTTTCATAGCAATCAAAGTTTCAAGAGATTACTTGTGACTTGGAGGGAGAGAAAATGTCGAGCAAAGGCAGAAGAAATTTAAAGAACAAGAATAATCTCAAGTTTCCAATAGAAACCGTTTCTCACATTTTCCCACAGACTTAACACATACGACACAAAGTACATTCTGTAATTCTTCTCCTTATATTGAAAAACTTGCTTTTATTAATTTGTTAACCGCTTCCTAAATAGTTGAAATATTCTAGGAATAAGAATCATATTTTCGCCATTATAAAGAAAGTGGTTCATGATTGTAAATATGTCCATCCTTACAACATAATGTTTTATTGAGAGCAGCAGAAAAGTCTGCTCAAAAGACCACCAAAAATATTATTTTAATTCTGACATCGTTGTGTTACTATCGTCTGATTTCATGAGAAGTATTATCATGAAACAAAGATCTATGTATCCAAACACATCTCTAAAATGGTGAGAACTCTTTGTGAACAGCGATAGGTAGTGCTAATGGAAGTCGTTCAGCGTATTACCAGTTCATTTGTAGAACATAAATGTAAGCTGGGCTAAGTGTCAAAATGTGAAAATTCGCATTTTGTGCTGAAAAGCGTGGTATAAAGCGCAATGCGGTGTTAAATGGACTATCTGAAACTCTCATTCTTAGGAGTTCAAATTGTCGCCACTAGACTGCGCATCAGTCAAGTCTCTTGAAACACTTTTTCTTAATTGTCTAGGAATTCCATTTTCGACACTTAGCACGGTTTTCACTTATGCTCTACATTTGATTTCCGTTTATACCGAGCATTAGAAGTGTCCCTGTGGCTTCGAAATCTACTGCAAAATTCTCTTTCGACCCTTTACCCACTGTGCATCCCCATCTCAAAGTCAACGGTTCGATTTCCCACTCTCCCACCCGCCCGGGGCGCGCGTCGCGTCCCGTCGCGGCTCAAGCGGCGAGGCGGCTGATACGGCCTCCTTGCACACGACCCGGCACGCGCCCGCCATCTCTCGCCCGCCCAGGCAACTACGACGTGAGATGTCGCCGCCACCGCCGTCTTCGCCACCGGCGCCTCCGCGTCGCGACGCCGCGTCGGTCTCTTGCGCTTCGTTCGAACGCACGGAGAGTGTCGGCGAAGTCTCGAACGCCCTAGGAGCTCCGATCTATTGGTCGAAATTTTAAAGTTCTAATAGTAATTTTTATAACAAACGTATAATAAAACTTCATTGATACTTCGTTGCATACGTTTATATTCCTACGAATCCACTTGCAGAATTGGGGGAGAGAACGTTGATGTAAGTACGGTTGTAAACTGGTCCTAAATAATAATTCTTCATATAACAAATGATTTAAGTAAATTAATTAATTCTTACTGATTGATTTGATGACTTACTATGAAGCTTCATTCTTTGGAACGAATTTTGAAGGAGTTCTAATAGTTACTTTATTAAATTCCGTGGTTGTATCAGATATCTTGTGGTAATCCATAATGGTAGAAGGAAATAATCGTCCACAAAAAGGATAATAATTTTATTAATTATTACCCAGAGTTAACTGTCGGAAAAACAATTTTCGCATCCCCAGGGGGTCTTGTCCAAGCAACGTGTATCACATGCAAATGTTCACAACATGGTCGGAACAATTACGAAAACTTACGAAAACGTTGTGAACATTTGTAAGTGATTCACGTTGCTTGGGCAAGAACCACTAAGGATTGGAAAAGTGTTTCCCCGAAAGTTATCTCTGGGTAATAATTAATAAAATTATTATACTTTTTGTGGACAATTATTTCCTTCTACAGTTATTTTATTAACTTATTCTTTACTTTACGGCTTAGGCTTTTGCCTGTTCCGTCCTCACAGTTTCTCTTTATCTTTTCCTTGGTCTCCTTTCGTCTCTTCTTCCTCTTGGTACATAATATGAATCTGCCTTTGGGAGTCTATTATGTCTCATTATCTCTACATGCTCTGCCCATATTTAATGTAGTCTTGCATTCTAGCATTAATTTGTAGTTGTAAACTAATTCTCAATAATATTTATTGATGTAACGAAGGATTGTTACAAGTATGTTGTAGTAAATTATTGTAGAATATCCTGCTACCCACCTAAACTTAAAATGTATTGAATAATTTATAAGTATAATCACTGAAACTTTTTGTAAAGAGACACGTGTATCAGACGATTGCTGTATATTGCATTTATATACACTAATCTTTGCATTTAAAAACAGTAAATCTTCTAATTGAAAAAACTTCTTATATTAGCTACGCCAACTATAACCTCATGATGCAAAGATTATTTTCAAGTGTATTGTAACTGTACCATTCTTTATTCTGAAAATGACGTAAAGAGAATATGATGCTAAATAAGATAGGGAGATCTGAACATTACTGCCTTTTATTTAAAGCAAAGTCACGAAATTTTGTTTTAATTGAAAGCTCAAATTGCTTTTCAAACAAAATATTTTAGTGTGTTAAATATAATGAATTTTTACGTTGCTGTTTGAAAAAGCGTCTAAAAACAGTTGATGGGGTTTCCCCGTGGGTTGCGCTGGGAAACGCCCCCGCTGCAAAAGTCGTGACGCAGCTCAAGTGAGACTTGGCGCAAAAGATCTCCGCCGAGTTTAATTACTTCGCGACAAGGTCAAAGTGCCGCTGGAAAACAGTTGAGCTCACCTGCGAAATCTGCGCTTGTACGTGGGTAATTACTGAGACAATTTCACTGGATTCCTATGTTTAGTTGTAGCGTCCAGAGCTGTTTTGTGGACACTCAACTCCGTTGAAAATTTGGTGCATTTTGATTGTTTGTGTAGGAGCATAAAAGGCACATTTTCTCAAGAATGTACTATTAATCTATATTACCAATATACATTTTTCAATCCATACAGAAATAGCAGGAGAACTTTGTAGCAACCGGGCACGTGAGAAGCATCTATAGTTTCTCTTTTGAACATTGGTAAGCACATTTCTGAGGCCACGAGCCCCGTTGAGAAAGAAGTACGTTCGCGAATTAATTTAAAAAAATATATTAATTTTATAAGGCAGGAGGTGTAACAATGTCCTTATAACATCGGCAGCTGTAGAAAATGGAAGTAAAGTAGAGGCACTCATAGGGCCCATCTGTTGATATGAACGCCGCTCGACTCACAGCGGTTTGTTTCACGACGACTAAATGAATCGTGGATCCCATAAGATTTATTTAGAAAACAAAATAATAGTTCATGACTTATTCCCAATACTCGTATGGTTTTGAAGATGTTGAAGATGTGTATAGAACAAAGAACGCAGTGGTGCACTCACCCTGCGGCCGCCCAGCAGGCGGCCGTCCGCGTTGCCGCGGCGATGGGCGTGGCGTCCGCATAATCGCGCGCTCCACGACGCGTTGCCGGCGGCGGCCTGAGGCGGCGCGAGGCGAGGCAGAGGCGGCGACGCGGGCGCTGGCGCGGGGCGGGGGGGGGCCGGCGGTGCGGCAGGCAGGGCGAAGAGCGCGGCGTCGCCGCCGGCAGCGCGCACTGCCACCGCCGCCGCCCCTGCGCGCGCGCCACCCGCCCAGCGCCCGGCCCGCCCGGGCACCGCGCACGCCCCCGCGCCCGCGACGCGCACAGCCACAGCGACAGCAGCAGACACAGCACAAGACAGACCGGGCGAGTCACGGGGCCCGATGATGGCACTAATGGAGGAAAAAAAACAATTGAAACAGAAATTAGAAGTCGAGAAAATCGTTGTCGTACTTTTATTAGTCGCGTTGCAGTAGTATGATAATTCATAATTTTTTTTTCATTAATTATCTTCACCTTAAAAAGTTAATTACAGTTATTCCTTATAATGTAGTACTCTCCAAAATGAATCTCCTTTGATTCATTAATATAAGAGCATTAAAATAGGTTCTACTAAAATTCATACTTATTATATCATGTATTTTACGAATAATTTTATTAAACACTAAACACTATAAATTATCTCGTAACATTACTATGATATTACATAAAATTTCCAATTAATTATTTTTACCTTAAATAGTTAATTATAGTCATTATTTATAATTCAGTACTCTCTGAAATGAATCTCGTTTGATTTATTAATATAAAAGCTTTAAAGTAGGTTCTATTTAAATTCATACTTATTATATCATGTATTTAACGAGTGATTTTATTAAAAACTAAATACTACAATTTTTTATTGTTTTAAGGTCACAATGGAAAGCGTATTATTTGATGACTAAATACTTTTACTTAAAACTTTTATTTGAAATATATTTCCAAAGACGTTTTCTAACTTAAAGATTATAATTTTTGTTATTTGTTGAAACAAAGTAACTCGTATAGTGTCTTGCTGCAACATTCACATTTTTAATTTTTTTCGGGGGTGCAACGTTTTAGCGTTGCCTCCTCCGGCACTGAGGGGATGGAGTGACAGATGAATTGAAATGACCATCTCTGCACATTTTATCGTAAGGAAGGTCACGTAATGGCGGCCCAAAACGTTGGCGTTTGCGCGTAGGACCCTCTGACAACCTCGGAGCGCCCATCACTACTGACTCCGACCGCGGAAACATACGCTCTCACATGAATTGGTGCTTCCGGCCACGACAACTGCTGTGGTCGTTCGTGCCGTTAGAATAGTGAATGTTTCATCCCGGAAGTTGGCGATTTCCTCTCTCAAATCAATGGCGAGATCCGGTGTCGACTTACACGCCAGCATCCGGATATTTCCATCTCTAGGTTGCTCCTACAGCTGGCCACGGTTCCAGCTCGGACAATCGCCAGTGGTAACGAGTGGTAGTGTTGTGAATGGAAGTGTGAAGGGCTGAGAATAGGACGAGGAAGAAGAAGAAAATATCGCGCGTGGTCCGTGGCCTATTTGTTAGGGTACTGCTCCGGCATTCGTCTGGTATTGATAAAAAAAACCACGGATAATTACCGATTAGAGCAGACGGCCGCTAGAATTCTCCTCCAGTCTCCCACTATTCTGTGGCTGCTGTGGCTCATCTAGTTACTACCCCAAACCCTTCATGTTTTGTCTTATCCATACACTTTTTATGCAGTTTACTTACGTATTTGGAGTAGATACATTAGTTCATTATTTTATACAATACAATAAAGCTTTCCGCCGTTTTATTATTTCCGATAAGTTAGAGGGTACTGTGGAATTCCATTTAATATCATTAACCATAAACGGAAACTGTCTGTAAATATGTTCAATTGATGAAAATCGAGTGATCGGATGTGATAAACGTTCTTTATTACTATGTTTCCGGTCAGACACGGATACTTCACCCAGAGATGAACAAACACATACTACCGCGTGTGTTACGGCCCCGAAAAGTGTTTGCTGAGGTGGAATTTCAATTTGAAACTACGGGTGCCCGCGGCCAGCAGGCTAACCATTCAGCACTCGGATCAATAAACAGTTCATTATGTTGGGCCACATCCAGAAAACATGCCCTTAATATTTGATAATTCCGAAGTAGTTTTGAAAATAGCACCAAATAATTCATAATATCTGTATTGTGCACTATTGATAGAAAAAGTTTAAAGAAAAAATTGATCTTGCTATCACTTTTGTGAGAAATTATTTTGACTCAAAATTACGCGAATGGTACTCACATTTTTTTATCATTTTGTAAGTTATATTATTTAAAGATATAATTTTGAATGACATATTTTAGTAGTGAAAAATTTTTCTTCAATAATGTTGAAGGAGGATAAAAAATGAACTTAAATTAATAAAAGTATTTTAAAATGAATTTAACATGACATGTAAATAATGTATATCTGAACAGTATTGAATATGAAATATCGAAAAGAAAAAAATATTTAATCCAATAGGTTTAGATTAGTTAACTTGGAAATTAAATTTGATATTTTTCTTCAAATTAAATTGAATAGGAATTGCGCTGCCTGCATCAAATTGCTACTGAATTAATTTGAATGAAATTTGATTTTATATGTGAAACCTGTATCTGTGTTATAAACTTCAAATTGGCTCTTTTAGAAATGGTAATATATTTTTTTCAATAATTTTGGTAATGATTATGAGTTTACCTCTGACATACCTTTTGCTTACTTATAGAGAATACTCATTAAATGGAGGTTTATATCTCAAAACTTATATTATTCTCTGGTAAGCACGAATTTAGTATGATTAACTAATACTCGAAACATGTAAATGATGATGTTCGATATCAGATTTATTTTTTTATATTTTCATTGTTATCTTTCTCTTATGTGACAGATACCCTTGACAAAACAGATGAAAATTTGATTCCATACACTCCTTACATTATAAATAAGCAAAATCTATTATTCATATGTGGTATGTAAATAAACTTCTGTCCGATAAAATGTTCATTACATTCATTTAATTAAAAATTCTGTTCTTTCATTATTCAATTATGAAAATTTCATTGTTTTCTACGGTATTTATGACATTATAAATAATTGATTAGATCGAATCATCACTATCGTATTCAAAGTACTTAAAAATAGTTTACATACATTTTATAAGCTTATGGCGTAATATCAATTCCGAATCCTTTCACAGATTGTTGATATAACAGAGTGAAACATAAACTCGAAACAGTATTGGAATAATACATACGTTCTTAATTAGACCTGTGGCTAAAATCTACATACGTTGAAATGCATATTTATGTTCGAAAATTGGTTACGAGTCAATGCACATGGTTTTAACTGCATTCAATTAACTTCAAAAGCTGTTATAGATATTATACTTTGATAAAGCGACCAGTTCGATTATGGGCTACAGCGATTCCATATTTCACGTCAAGTGACACCCCTACCAGAAATGTGCAAATTAGATTCCAAACTAAGCCCTGGCCAAAAGCCATTAAACACGAAACTTTGTATCGCAGGACGCGAAAGAGGATACTTCGATGTTCCGCATTGCATGACGACGACTGTACACTAAGGAAGAACTTCTGTAGAGTATGCGAAACGTACGTGACAACAAAATCGATTAAAAATTTCAGGCGTCAGTTTCAGTGCTTTTAAAAGCACATACAACCAATTATTTCAGTTTTCACCTTCAAGGAATTGATGTTGGCAAAGCATTCAACTTAATCTCTGTTTATAATATTTTATATTCGTTTTCATATAAAAACTTTTTTACGCAACTGTTTAAATATTCTCATAGCGTTTCAAAGTTTTTATTTCAAATGAATTGTGGACTTTCTGCAATAATATTTGTATTGAATTTTGTTTTTAATTTCAGTTTTCCATTCAATTTGAAAACAGAGTGTCGGAAATCATCCTAAGAAATTTGTTAATTATATTAGGGAACAATTTCAGAGTAATGATTGTAATTACGTCGAAACGACAATAAATTACTTTTATTTTTTTTGACAATACATAGGGATAATAATGTGTTATAGAAAGGAAGTTTTTTTTCAAGTGAAAATAGCAACATCTCTATCGAATTTAAAATGTACTACTGATGTTTATTACTGATCTTTATTTACTGGTGTTGATATTTAAAAGTAACTAACTCGTAATTTATTGCAGTTAATTACTTCTAATTAGAGGTTAGCAATGACAAAACGCAGTTTATCTAAAATGTAGCATTAAACGGCGTACACACACCCATCTCGAAATTAAAATGTTCGTCTGTAACTTTTAGAGTAAAACGTGCACTGTAAAGGTAGTTCTGTGATACGATGTAGAAGAATGAATAAGATGAAAATATCAAGTCTGAAACGCCGGGTGAAGCTAAAGAATTAACTCCCTGCACAAAGGCTGATAAGAAGTTAAAAATACGAAGGTGAAGAAGAATCAAAAGAAAGAAACAATTCCTAAATTGCAGCGTCTTTTAATAAAATTAATGTTTATTTCTGTTCTTAAAGAACTTTTTTAGGAAATTTCATCTCAAGATTTAATTGATTTCAGAAGAGAAAAAAATCCTCGGGAGCTTTCTTTTTTCCTTGCGTCCACGAGCCCCTTGTCGTCGGTGTTCCTTACCTCCGAGTCGTCTGTCACGGGGGCGGCCGGCGGCTCGTTGAAGTTCATCCTCTCTCCGTGATTGCATCCTTTGGTTCACCGTGCCCTCACTCCGCGACCCGGCCTGGAGGTCGGTAGCCGCCTCCGCCTCCGCCTCCGCCGCCGACGTCACGACCGTCTTGGCGAGTCGAGTGCATGGCGATGCCAGCGCCAGGCCAGAAGCTTCCACGGCCCGCTCCGCGGTGGCGGTGGCGGCTACGTGTAGGGCGTCCCGGGGGGCCGAGGCGCGGCGGCGGCGGCGGCGTCTTGGGGCCCCGAGCGTCGCGACGCTTCCCACAACCCCTCCGCTGGGGCGCGCGACCCGCGTTGCGCCGCGCCGCGCCGCGACGCCCAGCTCCCCCCGGCCACTCGAGGCGCCGCGAGATCGACTATTGATCCCCTGGCGGAGGTGGCGCTCGAGATGGAGGTTGAGGAGAGGATGGGGATGGAAGTGAAAGTGGTGGTGTAGGTTAAGGTGGTGCTGGAAGCTAGGCGGGTTGTGGCGGTTGAGTGATATGTGGAGAATAAAGGGGGCAGTGAAGGTTAAAATCGAAGTAAAAGTTAAGGTGGAGGAGATGGTTAAAATGGAGGAGAATTTTAGGGTAGATGAGAAGTTTAGAGAAGATGAAAAGTTTAGGGTAGATGAGAAGTTTAGGGTAGATGAGAAGTTTAGGGTAGATGAGAAGTTTAGGGTAGATGAGATGTTTAGGGTAGATGAGATGTTTAGGGTAGATGAGATGTTTAGGGTAGATGAGAAGTTTAGGGTAGATGAGAAGTTTAAGATGGAGGTAGGCGTTAAAATGAATGTTTTGGTTAATATGAATCTGGAGATTAAGATGAGGTATTTAAGGCAGAGGAGATGATTAAGTAGGAGTTAAATAAGTAGTTACACTGGTTAAAGTGCAGATTACGATGTAACCAGAATTGGAGGAGGACATCAAGTGAAGCAAACACAAGAGGTTATGGCGGCATAGGCGGTAGCGAGGGGGAATTGTTAATGAATCTGAAAGCTGGTGTGAATATAGAACGGAATGTGGAGATGAAAGTAGATGTGATATGTACCTGACTCTGTGGACAATAGCGGAAGTCTTAGGTTGACAGAGACGTAGGCGGAGGTAGAAGTTGTGATGGAAAGGAAGCAGTAGATCTTTCACCAATCATTTATGGTGCAGAATGTTGAAATTGCAAATAGGTATGATTCTGGAGTCAAAAGAGTTAGATGTAGGGTTGAAAATGGCGTCAAAGAAGAAGACAGTCTTAAGAGGTACCTGTCAGCCAATGAAATTATTCAAATTAGAATTATTGAAACAGTCGGCCAGATGTCTTGAGTTTTCCGTAAATCCGCACCAATAGATGCGGGATACAGCATCGAATTCAGCGTGCAGTGCGATGAACTGTTTTTCCTTGAAAACTGTGGATGGGAGATGGTAAAACAGCAGAACTAGAACTGGGGAGTTGTCGTGGTGCTCCGGAGGTAGTGTGCCTCGTAGACTACCACGTCGCCGTCAACGTCAACGCCTCTCGACGTATAAACTGCTAGCGGTAGCGATGGCGTCGGAGACTGCCGTATCCGACAGGAAGTTGTGTATTTTTCAAAGTGTCACTATCAAAGAGGGTGGATGGTATGTCTAATGACGTGATTGACGAAAACCGCTTCGAGCGGTACACGCTGGCGTGAAAGATGGCTGTCACTGACTACACATTACGTCCTGGACAGTTTTCATGGGTTTTTCTACGGTGTCTCTTGCAAATAGGGTGAACAGACGCTGACGTGGTAGACGGCAGTCACCGTTATCGCGAGCAGGGCGGCGTCGCCAATGACGAGGAGCGAGAGCGAAAGCTGCGAGGTGGGGGGGGGGCGGAGTGGAGGAAAGCCGCCGGAGGGCGCAACTGCCGGAGACGCCGCCTGATCGTCTGCTGTTCACGCGACGCGCCCTCCGAGTGACAGCGACGCCCGGGGCGGGCCACTCTCTCTCTCTCTCTCTCGCCGTGTGACGCGACGCTGGGCTGGTCGCCGGGCGGATGTTTCGCCCGGAGGGATGGCTGTCCGCGCGGAATCTACACCGCGAGTTATGTATGCGCGAATTTTGTTTCCACTAAAGTACACGTAGGTGCTTTGTGTGAGGATTTTCCGGTATTTTGTTTTTATTGAGGCGTGACGTCAGCGGAAACTGTTGCATTCGACATGATGGCTTCCTAGTGGTTTCGTGACGCTTTTCGACATTAATAGAATAATGGAATCTTCGCTTAATTTAAAGGATTTATTTAAGTCCTTCCGCTTAGTTTAAAGGACTGGCATTAACACCTTTTTTTAACATTCGTTTCAATTTCTTAAAAAGGATTTTCCGATTGTCATCAATTACGTATTCTAAGAGTTATTTGTTATTGTTTTTCCTGTAGAAATAGAGCACAAAGTTATTTCACCATCGAAATATTATGGTGTAAATGAAGTAAGACGTATCTTCAAAGTAGCCACTCCTTTTTTGTATTGTGAACGAATGTTTCGTGGACTATTCGAGAGCTATTTCCCCTCTGGTAAAACTGGTGTCAGAGAAATATTATCCAAGGGAAACATTTATCACATAAACGAGAATTATTGCTCTTCCTTTTTGTTGGGCATTTCTTGTTTCTTTAAACTGATGGTACATATCTACATTATGTATGAATAGGCACCTTTTAATTCTTACTATTAGCTTGGTTGTACAGAAACAAACACGTGTAGGGTCTCGTATATTTTGTTAATGTTAATAAAATTGCACATATTACGTTGTCGTTGTGTACACACGCAAATAATGACATATCATCAGCGATTAAATAACACATCACACGCGTAAACCACAGGTTGACAGCGATCCGCGTGAAACTTCTCAGGCGAACAGACCGAAATCCTCGAACAGCCACCGCGAGCGTTACCTCGCGTGTCAAAACTCCCATTCATCTCCCCGGAGGGGAACAGGCCGGCAACATGAACAGACGCAGCGCCATCCTCCCCCGCGCGGGCGCCCGCATAGCTTTTAGACACTTTTCTTTCGCAACATTCAACGAAACTGTACAGTAAGTCATCTCCATGTGGGGAAGTACATAATGGTGTGACTTTTATTGGAGGCAATTGCTCATAACATAATAGACGAAAGTAATATATTGTACCGATGTCTCTCGTTCGACCTTATTATGCTCTAATAATTCCTGTTCTGTTCCAGTTGAATCTGTTCTAAGGCGTCGATGTTTTGTAAAACTTGATCGTCGCAATGTTCAGAAATGACCAGCTGCATTCGTGTTCTTTTTTTATTGCATATATTTCGTTTGAACTTTGTGGCGACTCAGACTCATGTGACTAATGTAAGCGCGTGCCTCCTGATTGCGCGTGGCGGAGGGCGAGAGCTGTCAGAATTGCGCCGCGGGGCTGGCGCAGATGGCTTTACGCTCTCGCCGGTGTTGGTGCCTCTCTCACACGCGACACTCCGCTAACCGGCATTGCGCTCGCGCGGGAGCGCGTATTCCGCCACCAACGCATCTTCCGCGTGTTTCGTGCTGTGGCGTAGAAATCGTATACAAGAAGAAACCTGTTTCACTCAAGCTCCTTTTAATGTGCTGCTGAACTTCGCCAGGCCTCTGAGAACTAGATTTTTCTTGAGGAGAGATATACTTTTGTGGTTGTGTTTACACAGAGACGTTAAGCTGTGTGTATATAGACATGCACTCTAGCTAAGGTTGTTCCCTCTCAATGCAACCTCAACTGCTTCTTAAGGAGCCGCATCCTTTTGCGTTCCTTTATGTTTTTACGAATCGCCTTCCCTTTCGGAACATCCTGTGCCGGCGCGCGCGAGAAGCGATTTTAATTGGGCTCTACGGCATCATAAAACAATTGTGTGCAGGAGGGCTCGTTGAAATTATCAACTAGTAAATGAACGCAGTTAATACGAGGTGGATATGAATTGCTCGCAATGGATTGACACGTCTGCATGTGAAGGCACTCGCTATTGCCGTCTTGCTGATTGCTCTCTTAACAAGACTCGGGAGCGAGGGTTTTTTCCAGCCGGGTTGGGCCTCCGTGCGCATTCTGGAACTCACAACTGAGTTACGTTTTTAAGCCTTGCTTATATTGTGAGAGATCTCACAGACTGTAAGTTAATGCCCTCTACATCGGGTACGGGGGGAAGGATCTCTCGCTAGGGTCCATCGGGGATCGCCTCGGCAAAGCTTCAGGATAGTTGGGTCGGAGGACTGGGCGGGAGGTTACAGTGGTGGACCTTTGCTAAGATGACTTGCGGGCGGTCTCCAGCGTGCAGCATGGCGGTAATGAATGAGCAGATAATATAGCGAAGCTATCAGAGTTCCAGTGCGTAGAGAAGTTCTCGAGAGAGAGGGTCGACGGCGGGAGCGGTGATTGGGACTCGTGGGAGACACGGATCGACGCTGGTTGGGTCGCATGGGTCAATGTGCGGTGTGGTCGCTGCCGCGTCTAAATTGGTGAGTGCAAACGTCGTCCCGAAAATACTAATGCTATCGTGACCGATAGAAGATTTTACCCGGTAGCGAGATGTTAGTTTACGTTATCTCACTATTCTAATTGTCATATCTTAAGAGACGTTTCATTCTCCGCCGGGGGCGCATTGTTAATTAAGGTGCGCGATATACGATATTTTTTCTCTGTCGCGCAGTAAAAGTGGGCACCGTATCCCTGAAACATGTCACCTGCGTGCTGTATACATCTTGAATCAGTATAAATAACTGAACTTCTCCATTTTAACGGATGATATCTCTTTGGTCCCTTTCTATCATTATGAATTACGAAATCATCTCGCCGCTCATCACGGAATTTGTTCAGCGATATTGGATTACACTACCATCGATCTTTGATGTAATAAACAGCTCGACCTTGAATGTTGCTTCAAAGTACTTGGTAAGAAATACTGAGATAATTGCCGCGCTTCATATCGCGTACGTATTCGTTATATTTTAAAATACAGGATATCTTGTAGACACATCTGGTTCTGAGGGAATGAAGCCTCCTGAACCAGGAATCACGCGCCTACTGGAGGATTGTCGTTTCACGGGTGGTTAAGGAAATGACTTTTACTTGACGAGTAGTATGCCTTGGTTATAGGTATACAACTATGTGTCTGCCTGAGGTGAGGGATTGGATTGATTTGTGGCAGCAGGTGGAAGTGTAAGGATAGAAGTGAAAGTGGTGGTGGAAGGTTTAACCCAAGTATAGCAAAGCTCCTTTGCTCATACATTGCGATAAGGGAATTGCTATGGGTGCACTCGGCGTATGTAAGATTAATCAAGTGTTATTTGTGCGGGGTGTACAGAGATTGAAGAACTGGCTGGTTGGTACATAGATATTGGTATTTTGAGACTCATGTTGTGATTCAACCTTGCAAGTCTTTCGGTAATGATCGTCGTATTACGGATCAAATGGGCGATGTGCCCAATTCTTCTCGTTCAGAAATCAAGCACAATTGACTCACATGCTATGCATAAGTGGAAATACTCTGCGAGAATGTAACAGAATCGCAAGTATCAACTACAAAAATAATGATCCACGACATTTGTTATTACAAAGTCTCTAATAAAGCAGACTGTTATGTGATTACAAAAGATCTGATTGTTTGAATTTCAAAAGTTAAAATAGTTTTGATTTAGAAGCTATTTGTAGAGGTCTCTCTGATAGTAGCGTGAAACCAGTTCCGTGAAGTCTATCGACATTTTGTTAAAGTAATATCTCTTAAGGGTCAGCGGCTATGAAATTGTTAGCTGTGAGACCATTAGTAGTTTTAGTTAGAGTGGTATGTCATCATTCAGCTTAATATATCGAGAAAAATCGCAGGAGATTATTCTATTCATTATCAAGCGCGTAAAAATGCTAGTGATGCGTCTTATGCAGAGCCTTTTGTCAGCATTCCCGAGTCTCGATCAAAGATGTTTCGTGGCTCGTTACGCAAATGGAGAAGACTGAAGTAAGGAGTGCGTGCATGGCCATTGGCCGTTGACGCAGCGCTTGGCCGGTGAACCAACGTCTTCATGGGCGATCACGATTTTACTAGACATTTCGCAGGGATGAGATTTGTCAGGAATAGATTCTTGAGTACTATTGTATCTCAATGTTGTAGCTCTGTGCGTCTTGTGCAGTACGATGAGTAGAGATTAATGACCCGACAGAGGCTCATCTTATTCGAAAGGGAGAGAACGAGATGTGCATGTACTTGTCGTATTCTCTAAAGATTTGAGGTAGGTACTGTGGAAAGATTCAGATATAATCATATGCGTTAAAAGAAATGTTTATATGCTTAGCATGTTGTATAAGGGCAAGTGAGTGAAAAGTTTAACGCAGGAATAACATTTATCAAAAACTTATTTACTCACGTGGTGTTGGTTTTAGTTAGTTAGAAAATGCTTCAATACCATTAGATTTTTAAATGTATATTAGGGTAGATTATTAGAAAAAAATTCTCAAGTTATGAGTCTTTCACTAAGATCATATCTTCGAGCATATGGAACTAAGCATATTCTTGTGAGTTTTTTATTGTGAATTGATATTGTATGTCGTAGCTGCTTATTTTCGAGTAAGTACATATGGTAGTAAACTCATGTCTCAATATGCTGATAACCAAAAGCATTCGCGATAGGGATAAGCAAACCTGTACAAAGACTCTTCTCTCTCTCAGGGGTGGAGAAAATATTTGTGAAATTTCGAGAGTTATATTTATCTTGTAAAGACAGAAAATAACGTGAAATATTAGCTTGTGTTCACTTTGTAGGCTTCTATTAAAAAGGAATAATTGCAATATAACGATTCACGGTAAAGGTTTGTATTGGCAATAGTATAACGTAGATGATTCCTCATCTGAGACGTTGCGCGAGAGTGATTTTATAGTTATGTGTTTCAGATGAAGTTGAAAATCGATAATATGAGTCGCATCAAAAATATACGCAATTATGGACATACTCAAGTTAGACAGAATATATGACTGGTACTCGCTTGTAGATTATTATGCTATAAGAAGGTGTTTTGTTAGCGCACTAGGCGACAGAATTTGACGACCCGGGATAAATACCGCAAGTCGCACAATGCTTGCCGGCGGGCGAGGGCGAGGGCGGGGGACGAATGGGCGTGATCGATTCGGCGCGCGACCACAGCGAAACAAGGCCCAGTGGGCGGCGAGGGAGTGCAGCTTCGCAGATGGTAAGGATACAAACACTACAGGGCAAGGATGGCTGTATTTTTCGCGAAGTGATTTAACAGCGAGGGTCTGTGTATGCAAAAGTAGCGTGTAGGCTCAGTTTTCGAGAACTAACAATATATTTTTGCAGCTTCGCCTCGATTAGGAAAATGGAATTCATTCGATAGTAGTAAACGATGTAATTTCGTGAAATAATATGATATGAAAAGTGACGTGATATTGGTGCGGCAAGGTCTGGGACTTGAATTCATGTCAATATAGTCTCCTACGCGCAAAACTAGTGAGAATGAGGAAAATAGATAAGTGAGAAATTTCTGAGAGATCGAATTAACAGATATTGTTGCGATTGTAACAAATACTGAGATTTTTTAACAGCAAATATAATGTTGTAGTCACACTTGGGCTGAATTGTGCTGTGATGCAGTAACACTTTTCTCAGGATGTGCCGGAGTATGTCTCTCTTTATTGTTTATTGCACAATTACGCACCCGTAGAAGAGCCTAGGAAGGCTAGTCATGTATAAGTTATGATGTTTTATCTCGAGTATCATATTAGTAGACCTACCCAAGTTGAAGAAGACTAGAAGTCGAGTTATAAATTTTACCTTGCAATATACCGTGTCACCCCACGGAACTTCACTTCAATCCCCTCCGATCAGCCTGTAAGCGCTGCGTTGCCCACACAACCGCCCTCAGCGCCTCCGCCGCTGCCTTCCGGGTGGTCTCTGACAGGTGACAGCGGCCGCGACGAAGCTTTGACTGTTAAGGCCCTGCACCTCGGCCGCCCCGGACGCCGACTCCGCTGCATCGAGAGCCCTTCGAGCGGCCCTTTTGCACATGCTGCACCCGCTGACCTTTGTCTGTACTCTGGTTATACCAAAGTGCAGCGGTTTTACACTTCCTTCTTTGCCGGAATACGTTTTTTTATGCGCGACACTAAATTATAGAAATATGGAATATTTTTCTCGAATGACGCGTGCCACCCGCCCCATTTTAGTGCTGGGCGTTCGTTGTTCACATGTCCGTGCATTGTTGCACTTCCTCCCGTTTCTCAGGCGGTAGAATTTGCTTAGGCGCGTTGCGGGCTACCTCGACTCAAAAAATAGAAGCTGAGCTGGGCCAAGGGCTTCCCCGAGCGACTCAGGGCCGACAGCGGGCGGCATCCTAGTTTAGTGAAATCCTGTAGATGGCCAGGCGCGCCTATGGCCCCCACCACCTGGCACGAACTAGCACCCGATTTGGGACGGGGGGCACAAAAATTTGGAGACGCTCAGGACATATGAAGATGGAATGGGACTTGAGAAGGGGTTGTCTCGTAATGGGATGTTTGCCATCATAATAGCACAACAAAGGTTGTGTGGCTTTGTCTGCCTTGACAGAATCTGAAGATCTAAAGCAGTGAAAGCCAAGTGAATATCGACAAAGTTTTATAATTAAAAATATATTGGATTTATACTTGGAGATTTTTGGTACGGTAACTAAATGAAAATTATTGAAAAGATTTTTTGACAAGTAATTGGAGCGCTAAGATATGTTTCTTTAGGCACTTGGACAGTCGAAACGCTTTCATCATTTTTATGCGTTAACATTATGCTTTTAATGACACTATAATCCTTTCGTAAAAAAATCAATGCCAACAAACCAAGTGAACAGTACTGCAGCAATTGCTAGAAAAATGTAAGAATAGGTTTCGTCATAGATATTAATACTTAAGAATAATAATATAGATTTGATGTAAATTACGTAGATGGATGATAGATTAAAGTTAGATGATGAATTAAAATTACATCATATTGCATTCAATATCCAAGAAATTCAAATTACCAGCTTTCACATTAAATCACTGTGCTGCAACATCAGGATGACATCGAAAAACTGTACACTTGGCTGCGTTCTTAGGACGACTTGTTTCGGAAATTCGAAGAGAGAACACATGTTACGCGCTGTTTTTCTGCTAGCAGCATCCGAACTGGCTTTCTCACGTTAATGTTTACGTGAATAAGCAATTTAGATGCCCCTCTTTCCTTTTTCATTAATTGGAGAGTTAAAATATAACAATTTTAATGAAAACTAATTAGTAATTTTGAGAAAATATAAAAGAACACAGTTAATTAAATTAGTAACTCTGTTTCTCACATTATCGTCAAAAGTAAAATAAACAATAATTTAATTAAAATTTGGCAGTGAGAAAAAATTGATTATTTTCTTCCGATATACTATATTTTCGCCATTATTGTTTATGTTTCCAAAGGTAATTAAGCAGCTCTCTTTGTATTTGCCGTAAGTTATTCTGGAATACTTAACTAACAGCGTGTTTTTGTAAAACCCTCTCGTGTTTTATTTCCATTATTCGAAACATTCAAAAATTTCTAGTTTCTGTAAGATGACAAAAGTCTAACACGATAACGGACTAAGACTGCGGTAGAGGAGAGGTCGCGCAGCAATGGATAAAAAATATACATTAATGGCATTATTGGTGGTATTTGTCGCTACTTTCGCCTTGTGTGATCAGAACAATTATAGCACACGTTCACAATACAATATGAAGACGACTTCAATAGTGGTTAGATTTAAATTTGTTCGAATTCCTAAAACTCAAGATTCACGTTTTACGTATCTTCTAAGTTTTATTTTTAAGAATTAGAATTCTACAAACATAAAAAGTCGAAGTTTTTCGTTGAAGGAAGTCTAGGCCTTAAAATAAAAGAAAAGGAATGAGTTGGTCTCATAAAAAGACTTTCAATGAGACTTTTTGAAAAAGTGCTCGAAGATCTTTGTGCACCTTCCACCTCGTCGAGCCAGCAGACTCGATGAGCGCTTCTTATCGGCTACAACTTACAAAGGCGTCCGCGCATCTGGGCACACGGGCCGCGTCCACTCCACGCGGCCCATCGACGGTTTTTCTCCCTCCTCCGCGCCGCGCCGCCGACCCCCGGCGCGCCGTCAGCGCGGGGGGACGCTGGGAAAACAATGCATCGGAATAAAGGAGGCCTCGGGTCACAAAGACGCTAGTCGCGGGCCGCCATTAGCCATGAAGTTAGATCGCGCGCCGTATCAATTGTTTTTCCGAGACGGCTGCCGCCGCCGCCGTCCGAGATGCGTACGATTTACGGCGAGCTGCTTGCGGAGCGACAACTAAATACGGGATAAAGGGCGTTGGGTGGGCGGGCGCGTTCGTGGCGGCGGTGGGGCGGAGGGGTTTGTGAGGTTTGGGCTGAACGTGTGGCCACGAGAATGCTGAATGCGGAGGTGGGATCCGGACAAGTTTGCATTGCGGTGCGAGTTCGTTAAAATATTATGGAACTGCGTGTTTGCCGGATTAGTCACAATGTGAATTTAAGGAGGCCATACGACGCCGAATGATGCACGTCCGCAGAACGTGCTTGAGGGGCATGCGGGGCGGAATCGGTCCAATTCGCGAAGTAAGCGAGTAAAGTGGATGCGGAGTATCTGAAGGAAGGCAAACGTAAGCATGGTTTCATCCTTTTAACGGAAAGGAACAGATTTTTAGTTCGCGAAACAAGTGCATATTTGGGTTTTATTTCCTTTATGAGTGTCATTTCTGATATTAGAGTTATTGCGGTCTGATATTGCGGGGGATATTTTAGATCTGGCAAGCGGTTTAATTGTCTTGCGAGCTGGTTGTTAGTGGACACAAAGGCTATACGACTCGTGATGTAGTGGAACTGAACATCTGCTTCAGAAATATTGATATTTTCAAATTTCACAGTAGGTAATTAGCAGTTCTCTAACTGCCTTGATCTTGCGAGTAAAGCAATGTTACATCACAGCGTCTAGAGACTCTTTGGCGCTATGGCTTCGTGATCGTATTTAAATTATGGAAGCCAGAGTGTTGGAAATTGCAAACAGGATGATTCTGGAGTCAAAAGAAGTTAGAATGGTATAAGGTTGAAAATTGCGTCAAAGAACGACAGTCTTAAGTACCTGTCAGCCAATGAATATTATTCACATTAGAATTATCTGAAAACAGTCGGCCCAGACATGTCTTTAGGGGCCGTAAATGGCAGGACCGAATAGATCGGGATACAGCATCGAATTCCACAGTGGTTCATGCGATGAACTGGTTTTTCCGTTGAAAACTGTGGATGGAAGATGCAAAAGAGCAGACACTAGAACTGGGGAGTTTGTCGTGATATCCGGAGGTAGTGGTGCCACGTAGATTACCAAACGTCGCCGTCAACGTCAACGCCTCTCGACGTATAAACGCTAGCGTAGCGATGGCGTTTGGAGACTGCGTAATCCGACGGCAACGTTGTGTATTTTTCAAAGTGTCACTATCAAAGAGGGGATGGTGTGTTCTAATTACGTGATTGACGAAATACCGCTTTCGAGTGGGTACACGCTGGCGTTGAAAGATGGTGTCACTGACTGCACATCTACTTCCTGGGCAGTTTTTCAGGGTTTTTTCTACGTGTGTCTCTTGCAAATGAGTGAACAGACGCTGAGTGGTAGACGGGCAATACCGTTACGCGATGGGGAGATGGTAAAACAGGAGAACTAGAACTGGGGATTGTTCCTGGTACTCCGGAGTGTGTTGTCCTCGTAACTAACCACGTCGCTCGTCAACAACGTCAACGCCTCCGACGTATAAACGCTAGCGATAGCGAGTGGCGTCGGAGACTGCCGTTATCCGACAGGAGAAGTTAGTGCATGTCATAAAACGCTTGGAGCGCGCTACACCGCTGGCGTGAAAGAGTGCGCTGTCACTGACTGCACATTACGTTCTGGACAGTTTCATGGGTTTTTCAAACGGTGTCTCTTGCAAATAGGGTGAACAGACGCTGACGTGGTAAGACGGCAGTCACCGTTATCGCGAGCAGGGGGGTCGCCATGACGAGGAGCGAGAGCGAAAGCTGCGAGGTGGGGGGGGGGCGGAGTGGAGGAAAGCCGCCGGAGGGCGCAACTGCCGGAGACGCCGCCTGATCGTCTGCTGTTCACGCGACGCGCCTCCGAGTGACAGCGACGCCCGGGCGGGCCACTCTCTCTCCTCCTCTCTCGCCGTGTGACGCGACGCTGGGCTGGTCGCCGGGCGGATGTTTCGCCCGGAGGGATGGCTGTCCGCGCGGCAATCTACACCGCGAGTTATGTATGCGCGAATTTTGTTTCCACAAAGTACACGTAGGTGCTTGTGTGTGAGGATTTTCCGGTATTTGTTTTTTTATTGAGGCGTGACGTCAGCGGAAACTGTTGCATTCGACATGATGGCTTCCTAGTGGTTTCGGTGACGCTTTTCGACATTAAACAATAATGGAACTTCGCTTAATTTAAAGGATTTATTTGAAGTCCTTCCACTTTAGTTTAAAGGACTGGCATTAAAAACCTTTTTTTAACATTCGTTTTCAATTTCTTAAAAAGGATTTCGATTGTCATCAATTACGTACCTAAGAGTTATTTTGTATATGTTTTTCCTGTAGAAATAGAGCACAAAGTTATTTCACCATCGAAATATTATGTGTGAAATGAAGTAAGGACGTAATCTTCAAAGTAGCCACTCCTTTTTTGTATTGGAACGAATGTACTAATGTCGTGGACTATTCGAGAGCTATTCCCCTCTGGTAAAACTCGGTTCAGAGAATATTATCCAAGGGAACATTTATCACATAAACGAGAATTATGCTCTTCCTTTTTGTTGGGCATTTCTTGTTTCTTTAAACTGGATGGTACAAAGATCTACATTATGTATGAAATAGGCACCTTTTAATTCTTACTATTAGCTTGGTTTGTACAGAAACAAACACGTGTAGGTTCTTCGTATATTTTGTTAATGTTAATAAAGATTGCACATATTACGTTGTCGTTGGTGTACACACGCAAATAATGACATATCATCAGCGATTAAAACACATCACACGCGCGTAAACCACAGGTTGACAGCGATCCGCGTGAAACTTCTCAGGCGAACAGACCGAAATCCTCGAACAGCCACCGCGAGCGTTACCGTCGCGGTCAAAACTCCATTCATCTCCCCGGAGGGGAACAGCCGGCACACGATGAACAGACGCAGCGCCATCCTCCCCCGCGCGGGCGCCGGCCACGCGCGATTACAAATGCCAAATCGTCTCGCGCCCGTCACGCCGCGGAACGCACGTCCGTCGAGGCGCGGCAACACCCCGCCACAATAAAAAAAAAACGAACGTCCGGCAATCACCCCGCGCGAGGAGGCGGGCATCACGGGTGGGCCGGCGGCGACGAGGCCCATCACTCAGCGGACGGCGGCGCCGAAGGCATCAGCTTGCGACGCGCGCGGGCCCGCGCGGCTCATCACATCACGCGCGAGCGGCCGGCACCGGCGACTAACGGCGTCACGCGGCCGCGCTCACCTGCGCTGACGTATTGGGGGGGGGGCGTGGCGAGCGGGGGGGGGGGCGCGAAGCGATGGCGCGCGTGGAAGGTGGTGATGGACCAC
>BOPP01000068.1:2219920-2230825 GCA_017312745.1 Gryllus bimaculatus | reverse complement strand
CACGCAGCGACCTTACAAATGCCAGAAGTCGTCATCGGCCCGTCACGCGCGGAACTGTCACGTCCGTCAGGCGCACGGCAACACCCCGCAGCAAACAAAAAAACAAAAAACGAACGTCCGGCGAATCACCCGCGAGGAGAGCGGCATCACCGGCCGGCGGCGACGAGGCCCCATCACTCAGCGGACGGACGGGCGCCGAACGGCAGCAGCTTGCGACGCGCGCGGGCCCGCGGCGGTCTCATCACTGCACGCGCGAAGGCGGCCGCACCGGGCGTACACGGCGTCACGCGGCCGCGCTCACCTCTAGCGACTGCGTTGGACGTTAAGGGCGCGGGGCGTGGCGGCGGGGGGGGGCGGAAGCGATGGGCGGGTGCAGACGCGCGCGTGGAGGTGGTGATGGACCACGAGGGCGAAGTAAGCGATTGTTGCAGTGATTTGGCTAGTGGGCACGATTGTTAGAAGTGGTGATGGGAGAGGAGGGTCGATCAAGCGATGGTTTACATTCTATCATATGATGGTGGACGTGAAGTAGTAGACTAATGATTATGACGAGACGAGGATGAATAATGCCAGTGGGGGCGGGGGGGGGGATTGCAGTACGACGCCGCGCGTGGAAGTGGAAAGTGGAGGGGAAGGCCAATAAGGTGTTAATGCGCTAGTCGGTTGTGCGGTTTGGATCCGCTGTCGTGAAAATGTGATGGAAGAGTGCTTGACATAAGCGATGGTTGCACGTCAATTGTGCTTGTGGACGCGCGCTGGAAGGTAGACGATGGACCCAGAGGGCGAATAAGCGATGGTTAGCAGCGGTTGGGTGGTGGCAGCCGGCGTGGAAGTGGAGGTAGATAAGAGAGCGAATAAGCGATGGTTCTGCATTCGAACTTTGGCTCGTGCGCGGCGCGATTTGTAGATATAGTGGATGATGGAAGAGAGGGCGAATAAGCGATGGTTTGCAGTCAAGTGTGCTGAGTGGACGCTTCGCTAGAAGCAGAGGTAGATAAGAGGGCGAATAGACGATTGTTGCAGTCGATTGGGGCTGGTGGGCGACGATTGGTAGAAGTTTGGGGTGATGGATAGGGACGGGTATAGTATAAGCGACTGTTTGCAGTCGATTGAGCTGGTGAGGAGTGTGCGTGGAAGTGGTGAATGTGGACCAGGGGGCGAATACAGCGATGGTTGCAGTCAATTTGGGCTGGAGAGCGCGATTGTAGAAGTGGTGATGAAGGAGAGTGAATAAGCCGGTGGTTACAGTCCAATTGTGGCTGGTGGACGGTTGCCTAGAAGGGAGTAGATAAGAGGGCGAATAAGCGATTTGGTTTCAGTAGATTTGGCTGGTGCACGGAAGGAGGGTGCAATAAGCAATGTAATTCGCAGTCAAGTGTATCGGGCAGACAGACGGTGTAGAAGTGGTGATGGAGGGAGAGGGTCAATAAGCAATGGTTTGGAAGTCACTTGTCTGGTGTAACACGCGTGTGAAGTGATGATGGAGGAGAAATATGTGCTAGTTGTAGAGTCCAACTGATGCGGTGGACATGGACTGGTAGCAATGTAGAGTGGAACTAGGTTGTTGCACGGTGTGAGAGTGGAATTGTTAGTAGTTGAAACAGTATAGTATCGGGATTAGATGCAGAAGTCATGGTTTTCGCTTGTGCAAATGTGAAGGATGAAGCTTTTGATTATTGAGCTTTTCCGGTACGAAAACTGCATGGTCATGGTTGCTTGGTAGGTTACTCATATTGACACCCCGGTGGAATATACATGAGTATTGGACTACGTTGTTTGCTGGTGCAATGAATTGGCTGCCTGTAAGTGATGATGGGTGGGTTGGTAAAGTGCGATAGTAGATAGTGTGAGTGGTGATATGTGGATAAGGCATCTAAATGAGATTGATAGAGTTAAAGGCGACGATGGAGACTATAATTATGCTTCGCAGATTGCGGAGGATGGAAATAAGCGATATAAGAGTAGTGGAAATTGGGTGCCTCCTTGAGATGGATAATCCCGAATGCTGAATATCAGTTTTTCTGGAGGAAAACGGCATGTTTAAGTGATGGATGGGCGAACGGATTGAAAACTGTGTTGAGAAGGCGCGATGTCACGAGCCATGATGCTGAAGGTTGTGGTGGAGGATTTGTGTTGAGCAATAAAAACGTCGCATATTTCAGAAAAACAGCAAAATCGGTGAGAAACTTCGGAGTAGAAATAGTCATTGGCAAGAAGTGAATAGTGAGATAATATAGAAGAGCATAGAATAGGCAAGGCAGCAAAGCTAGAACATTTTAACAAAGAGAAGACTACTGCAGGAAGCGATGGATTCTAGTGCGCAGCAAATATTAAATGTCCGTCCAATGCATTATCAGATGCTTTGAGGCTTCTAATTTGTCAGTGCCTCTATGCTCACAAACAGCAGGTGGACTAGATTTTTGCGTTGGAAACCGGACGTCAACCCTTAGAATGCGCATTCCCGATTACACGCGATTACATTTCGAAGCCCGTGTGTTCTGATGGAACCGTGGTTATTTCTGAGAATGTCGGCGTCAACGCTTCGCTCATACCCATTGTTTATCTCTTATAAAGAGACTTCCCACCCATTTGTACACTATCATGTAGACGCCAAGGTTTACGACACCCTCGTGCGACCTTGTTAAGAATTACAAATCGACTGTCTTTGAGAAGAAAAATTACTGCGTTCAGGGGAAAAGACACATGCCCGCACATTCACAAAGGTGGAGGTAAAAGCGACGCAGACGAATTAATCAGAAATATAATTGTGACCCTCTTCTGTTTCTATAATGAAACTTTAACGATTATACCACGATCCAGGCGGGGAATAAGCGATGGTTGCAGTCGATTGGGCTGGTGGACGCGAGTGTAGTAGTGGTGATGGAAGGGAGGGTGAATAGAGATGGTTGCAGTCAATTGTGCTCGTGGACGTGCGCCTGGAAGTGGAGGTAGATAAGAGGGCGAATAAGTGATGGTTTCAGTCGATTATGCTGGTGAACGTGAGTGTAAACGTGGTGATGGCTGAGAGGGTGAATAAGTGTTAGTTGCAGACGATTATGCTGGTGGATGCGAGTGTATAAATGGTAGTGGCAGAAACGGTGAATAATCAATGGTTCCGGGTGATGATTCGAGGATGACTTGATGGTGCAATTGATTGTGAGGGTGGACGCGCGCGTGGATGTGGAAGTAGATGAGAGAGCGAATACGCGATTGTTTCAGTCGATTATGCTGGTGGACTCAAGTGTAAAACTGGCATTGGAAGGGAGGGTGAATAAGCGATCATTGTAGTCTATTATGATGGTGGACGTGAGTGTAGAAATGATTATGGCAGAGGGGATGAATATGCAGTGGTTGCAGTCAATTGTGCTTGTGGACGCGCGCGTGGAAGTGGAAATGGAAGAGAGGGCGAATAAGTGTTAATCGCAGTCGGTTGTGCGGTTGGTTGTGCGTGTAGAAATGGTGATAGAAGAGTGGATGAGTAAGCGATGGTTGCAGTCACTTGTGCTGGTGGACTCGCGCCTAGAAGCGGAGGTAGATAAGAGGCCGAATAAGCGATTGTTTCAGCAGATTTGGCTGGTGCACGTGAGTGTAGAAGTCTTATGGAAGGGAGGGTGAATAGGCAATTATTGCAGTCAGTTATGCTGGCAGACACGCGTGTAGAAGTGGTGATGGAGGAGTGGGTGAATAAGCAATGTTTAAAGTCAATTGGGCTGGTGGACGCGCGCATGGAAGTGGAGATGGAGGAGAGGGGTTGTAATGGTTGCAGTCAGTTGTGCTGGTAGACACGCGTGTGGAGGAGATGATGGAGGAGATATTCATCACATATCACATCGAATCACATATTCATGTGCTGGTTAGAGTCAACGGTGCTGGTGGACATGACTGATAGCAATGTTAGTGGAACTGAGGTATGTTGAGGTGACGAGTGGAATTGTTAGTAGTGAAAAGTAATAGTATCAGTTAGATGCAGAAGTCATGTTTCCTTGTGAAATTGAAGGATGAAAGTGATTGATTTATTGATTTTTCCGGGTCCGTAAACTGCAATGGTCATTGGTCCGGTTAGTTTAATGACCCAGTGGAAATAAGAGTATTGGGATAACGTGTTTGCTGGCGAAATTGGCTGCTGTAAGTGATGATGGGTGAGGGTGGTAAAGGCGATAGATAGGTGAGTGGTGATTGTGGATAAGGCATCTAAATGAGATTGATAGAGTTAAAGGCGATGATGGAGATATATTATGCTTGCAGATGCGGAGGATGGAAATAGCGATTATGGAGTAGGAAATGGGTGCCTCCTTGAATGGAAATCGATGCTGAATATCAGTTTTCTGGAGAAAACGGCATGTTTAAGTGATGGATAGGGCGAACGATTGAAAACTGTGTTGATGAAGGCGATGAGTACCAATGATGCTGAAGGTTGTGGTGGAGATTTTGTGTGAGCAATAAAAAGTGTATTTCAGAAAACAGAAACTGGAAAATTCGGAGATAGAAATAGTCATGCAAGAAGTGAATAGTGAGATAATAAAGAAGGAGCAATAGAATAGGCAAGGCACAAAAGAACATTTTAACAAAGAGAAGACTACTGCAGAAGCTATGGATTCTAGTGACAGCAAATACTATGTCGTCAATGCCATTATCGGAATCTTTGAGGCTTCTTATTTGTCAGTGCTTATGCTACAAACAGCAGGTGGATAGATTTGCGGTGGAAACCGGACGTCGACCCTTAGAATGCGCATTCGCCGTGATTGCAGCGATTACATTTCGTAGCTCGGTGGTTCTGATGGGAACGGTGTTATTTCTGAGAATGTCTGCGTCAACGCTTCGCTCATACCCATTGTTATTCTTAAAGCAGACGTTCCCACCCCATTTGTACACTATCATGTAGACGCCAAGGTTTACGACACCTCGTGCGACTGAAGAATTACCAAATGACTGTCTTTGAGAAGAAAAATACTGCGTCTCAGGGGTAAAGAACACCATGCCCACATTCCACAGGTTGGAGTAAAGCGACCACAATTAATCAGAAAATATAATTTGACCCTCTTCTTTTCTATAATGAACTTTAACGATATACCACGATTTACTATGTAAGCAAAGAGAACACCAATCAAAATATCCCGTTTCAATCAGAATTGACCAAGATGTGTTTACTTCTCATTTAGGATTGAATAATATTTTTTCCTTCGAAAGAGCCAGTATGGACTAGGCTTATTTCAACTTTCTGCCTCTTTCTTCTTTTCTTTGCTTCCATAACTCATTTATTATGGCCCGATGTTTCTCCTTCATGACAGTCCTAATGGCCCCTGTCTTGTTGTCCTAATGGTCCCTTTTTTGTTTTGTCCTCAAATCATGGGAATTTCTTGAGTTTGGTTTTCATTAAAGGGCACTCAGTAACATCTGCTGGTGTAATTCTGAGCTCCTCAAAGTTCTATTCAACTTCTTTAAACCACATATTGGTCATCTTTAATATTATAAAATTATTAAAGTCATGCAGTTAATTTTTGCGAATATAATCTAAAAAGATGTCCCTAGAATATAATTCTTCATTTTCTCATCGTGTCCGCAATTTTCGCAGGATTTTTGTATAATTTCTTGTTATGATGTCGATGGTCATCTCCTATTTCAATTAGGGCCAATATTTTACTGAGAATTTTGGGTTCGGTAGTTTCCAATTCCTCTAACAGCAGTTTCTTATTAGGGTTAGACATTCCTCTATAAGATTGTTTTATTATTATTATTATTATTATTATTATTACAAATTATTTGCAAGAATTTGTTTTTTATCGAAGAAGATGTAAATGTAACAAATAAATTACTGGTTGTGTATATTTTAATTGTCATTAAATGAAAATATCCGTTTGAGCAATGTTAGCCATTGTTGTATATCTCTGTGTCAATGAGAAAAAACCTGTAATGAATTTTTAGCGATTCACATTAGAATATTAACATTACATTTTTAAAACATTCGTTTTTTTCTTTTTATTTGAGTATTTTTTTCACAACTTATAAAGTTATCAGCCAGCAGTTATCACATGCTCTCAAATGACAGCGGAAGTTGGGGTGACGTGATGCGGAAGATTAAAAGTTTAACCTGCAGAGATACTTCATTCGTCAGAAGTGTTACGTGAACGCTATTATTTAAGTGTCTGCAAAACATGAATCCTTGGGGAAGTGAGGAAGTGAATCCCTGCGTTTTCGGAACCAGAATCGCTTTAGGAACAAGATTCACTTCAAAATAAATTATTTCGAAAGGAAATATCCTTCAAAGTATCTCCGAGAATACAAGTATTTCAAGTTGGCATCGTAAAACTCAAAGGAGATACAAACTTCACTTCTTTACTCAGAAATACACAGAATACTTGCTAATCGATTTGGAAAAAGATGTTTCAATGGCTATTAATGTGGTATTAAAACTGTTAATCATACTTCAGAAATTCATAAAATGTCTCTCTTTGCTTTAGAACAAATATCTTCAAGCTCTTACTGAGAACCTACTGTAAGTGGAGAAATCACTAGTGAGCTTGTTAATTTAAAGTTGGATTTACCCACTCTTCGTCAAGACCAACACGTTTTCAGGGAAGATAAGGAATTACAAATAAATGATCTCGAACAATTGTCATTATCCCATTCTTAACTATAAACACTGTAAACCAAATTCACCATATAAATCCCCAATCCCAAACAACAAATAACAGCAACAAAACGACTCCATCGGAATTTTTCTGTGTTAAAACATCTTTTATGACACGTGCTTAATTCCACGTTCCCCGGCGGTCTACCGCTCTCGCCATCTCTATCACCTCCGCCATCTCCCCGACGTCACATCCGGCGAGAGCGCGTCGCAGGGCAGCCTTCGCAATGACATTGGGCGAAAATGTCACAGGGAAAACGCCGCCGCTTTGTGCCGCGTCGTGCCGGAGCAAAAACCGAGCGCCTCGCCGTACCGCGCCGCACCGCGAGAGCCCCCTGGCGTGAATGATTGCGCTTTGTTTTAGAGATAACCGCCACGTACCCCCCTCCCCTCCCTTCCCTCTCTGTCGTCTCCCACTGGTGGCGCGCTCTGTTCGTGGTTGCGTAAGGTCGTCCTGCGTCCCCGCCTCCGCCACCGCCGCCGGCAGTTCGCCGGTGAATCACCTGTACGATTCCTGCACACTAATTCTAATTATCTCAGGCTTTATTTTTGAAAATTAATTTTATAATATCAAAACTTTCCTAATATTTTATGTAAATACGTTTTCAGTGGTTTGAGAATCATTATATATTTTTTTCCTGTAATGTTACAATACTATAACCTTCATTTTAATTTCATATTTACAAAGTTTGTTATCAATCTGTAAACGTTCGTTTTTCTGCCAAGTTAATCTAACAATATTGTAATTAATATCAAAATTGTGTGACAGTGATGATTCATTACATTCTATTCCGTGGAAGTCAGATAAAATGTTAATATAACTAAATTTTTTATTAAGTTCATTGTACTGGATAGATCTGATGGCCTTATTGTTTTTGTTTGCAAATTATTTGTAAGTAATTTTTGGAATATTTCACACTGCATTTGTGAGTGTTTATGTGTATTGTATATAATTACGTTTGTTGTTTAAAACTATATTTTCTAAGTGTCTAATATATTTAAGAAGTGAAGTATAAGCAGAATTCAGGGAAGAAGTCATGTAGGTGATGATTGTTGTTCACGTTGAAAATTGAAGTCGAAGGGGAATTATGATGGTAAAGGAAGAATTATGATTTTGGTGAATATATGTTCAGGTCAAGTATTTATGTGAAAGTCTAAATGAAGTTGGGAGTTATGGACACACCGTGGTGCACTTTCACCTAGTCTAAGATATCGTTATTCACGAGTGCACCGCTAATCTAACACATCTGTATTAGAGCAAGTGATTAATGAAAGCTAACATCTGTTTTATTTCACGTCGTTGACTGTTTAAAATTCGAATATCTCTGGAAAAGGTGTTATTCTAATGCAATTTTCTTCGTATCATAACAAATTCCATTTATCATAATCACAAGACCTGTATCACACACAATACCAGTCACGCAATTATTCTGGATAATTCTGGTGGTAGTATAATTTTCCGATGCAGTTGTTTAATAGCGTTAAGAGGTCGCGCGTGTGCACATGCTCAAAGTGGATTAGTATCGTGATCCTCGTGGAGAAAAAGCTCTCCAGTACCTCAGCTCACACACTGTAATGGGTGCGCTATCTCCCGCCATATTCCATCCCATATAAAACAACCATATAAAATACATATAAAACCAACAAATATACCGTATAAAACAACGCTGAATTAGTAATTTAGAGAAAATCCAATGGTCTTTGCCATTAAGAAAATTTTATCTCGTCTTGTGTTTGAATAGTTTTCACGTGGTTGATTTGTTGAAGTTTTCATTGCAAAATAATCGTTGCATTTCTTCTGCTTCTAAGAGAAGGATGTAGATTTGAAAATTTAATACGGTACCTTTTGATTCACCTCTAAACATTGTAACGAAGAGTACTTATTCACGTGTAACCGTCTCGTTCAATTGCACGTGTTGCGTCAGCGGGCTGCGCAGAGGCGTACGCGTGGGCGTAACATGTTCGGCAGTCGATGTGCGTCCGGTGCAAGCCGCATGGTTGCGTGAGCGCGGGGCGGGATGGCAGGCAGCGCCCGCAGCGGCCGTCGGGCGCAGCTGCACGCGCGTTGCGTCACTACAGAAGCGCCGCACCGACCTCGCCACCGCCTTCGCGCCGACGCCTCCATCACACGCACTCTGCAGTCGCGCGCTCGCTTCGGCCACACGCGCGCGCGCGCACACACACACACTGACACGCACACACATGCAACTAAATCTGTGCGGCAAAACAAGTTCTAAAACACTCACAAACACTCTCACACACACACACAAACACACACACGCCTAAACTAGACCTTCAAACACACACACGCCCAAACAAGACCCTCAAACACACACACATACAAACACACACGCATACATACACACACACACACATACAAACACACACACGCATACATACACACACACATACAAACACACACACACATACAAACACACACACACACACACAAGACCCTCAAACACACACACACGCCCAAACAAGACCCTCAAACACACACGCCCAAACAAGACCCTCAAACACACAGACACACACACACATACATATGAGCTCGCGTTGGATCAGCAGAGGTCATGTGATGAATAGAATACTACTTGTTCTTTTAATACGAAGTTCGTTAAATTAAATTTTCGCGCTTTTTGCTTTCGATTTACATACATATTTGTTTATTATTGGCGGCTTTTCTTACATTCTTGTGAAAGTGCTTTCGAATATGTATGATTTACACGTGTTTTGCTCTGATTCTATAAATATGTGTCTCATTGCCTTTGGATGCTTCATAATATCTCTTTCTCTGCTGTTTTACGGTGCATTGTATTTCCACGTCTGAGTTCCACTCTCTTCCTGAAGTTAAAAAGAACGGTGTTGGGCTACTGAACATTACAAACAAGTGTTTTGGTAGGCTTCCGCGGCCGGAGTCATTGGATACTTGGCTTTTCGGAGTGAGTCGCGTCTTAGTCGATCGAGCTGACGTTTCGGCCATTGTTTTGTGACCTTCTTCAAAGCTATACTGTAGCCAAGTATCCATCATAAACAAGTCTATTTTACGTACAATGATAAAAAGTTTATTAACTATAGTGTACCAATTTAGCGGAAGAAATAATATCATTCTAAATTTATAACATTTTTCATCAATACAATGTCAAATTTGCATGCTTCTCTTTGAGCTACTGTTTCTAATTTATTTTTCACACTTCAATGTCTAGACCTCATTTCTCAATTAATATCTGTTTCCTCTTGCTTGATGTCCTTTTTGTTTTTTATCGATTCTTCACCAGGGCACTTAACATACAATTCAAATTCTCTACCCTTCCATTTGTAATCTTCTTTTCACTTAAATACTTCATTAATTTCATGTTCCCCTTGTTTTGTACGTCATAAAAAACTGTATTCTTAACGTCACATATTTTGTTTTTGATTTTCCGTATTTTCTCACTTTACCGTAATATACGCTAATGTATTCATATTGTTTCCGTTTAGGTTTGTGGTTCTAAAATTATTTACATTTCATTGTTGAATATTTCTTGAATTTTCTTTTCAATTCACATAGTTCTCCTCCATTTCGCATTAGTATCATTACGTTGAAATACCGGTGTTAAATTAGGCATTTAATATTAATGCTGTAAAAGCTCTTATTATTTTCATATATTTGGTCTAGGTATTCATCAAACGATTCGTTATTTAATTACATTATTACCGCAAATTCCATTGTTGTATTCCAAAACATTAGAGGTACAAAAGTATAGATAATATTACAGACAGAGAGTAGTGATTAACTATGATCATGTGATGTCAGAAGGCACATTGCGTAATATACGCTAAAGTATTCATATTGTTTCCGTTTAGGTTTGTGGTTCTAAAATTATTTACATTTCATGGTTGAGTATTTCTTTATTTTCCATTCACACAGTTCTCCTCCATTTCGAATTAGTATCCTTTCGTTGAATTACCTGTGTTAAATTAGTCATTCAATATTAAGGCTGTAAAAGCTCTTATTATTTTCATATATTTTGCCTGTGTATTCATCGAACGATTCGTTATATTATTACATTTTACGGCAAATTCCGTTGTTGTATTCTAAAACATTAGAGTTACAAAAGTATAGATAATACTATAGACAGAGAGCAGTGATTAACTATGATCATAGATTGTGATGCCAGATGGCACATTGCACAATGAACAGGAGCAGCAACACAACTTGCTCTAGAAAACAGATATGTTCCATTTTGAATTACGTTTTGATTTTCTTTTGAAATGATACCATTGTCCTCTTTTAC